>CAUYQV010032148.1:0-39464 GCA_963574575.1 Galagoides demidoff | reverse complement strand
CATCTTCAGAATGCAAGCTAATAAATCTTATTTTCCATTAACACTAAGTGCTAACCGATTTATTTAATTTTTATTCATTGGGACAAAAGAAAAAAATACACTGTCTGGGAACGGTACAAGGTCACAACACAAATTAATGTACGGGCATTTTCTCTGTTGTAATCAGCAATATTTATACAGCACCATCTACAAAATAAACACAGTGAACAAAGTGGGACATTGTTTTAGCTTTAGAGAGCAAAGGCTTTGGAGCCAGGCTTCCATGGGTTCAAGTTCATTCCTTCCACTTCCTAGCTATATCATACCAAGCAGCTTCACAGAACTGCTGGTCCCTACCATGAGCAGGTGAGGGTGCTGGAAATCGGGCAGAGATGGGGAAGGGGAAATGTTTCTTGTCCTCTTTGAACTATGGTGTCATCTGATCCACTGTTTGGCCTTGTGTTTTAGTTATTGGTTGTTGTACTTTCTTTGTCTGCTGGATTATGAGGTCATTAAGGGTAGTGATCCTCTGATTATCTCTCAGTAGATATCTTAATCTAAATAAATGAGATGAGGTATAGATTAACCAGTGTGATATAAGCTTTCCTAATTCTATATGAAATCAGCATCTTGTACCCCATAAATGCATTAATGTGTACATGATCTATGCATTTATGATATAATAAAAAATAAATAGAGGCTGCAGTGTGAAGTGTATTTTCTACATAGGCGTAATAAATCAGTAGGTTCATTGAAAAAATAAATCAATGGTTGACTACACCCAGGAAAGCTTAAGTTTTTTAATGTAAATTGATTAACAGGAATTTCCTTTCTCCTTTAGATTCCCTCAGGAAGACATCTGTGCACCCTTCCCAGGAAAGGGATAGGAAATAACACGAACTGCTTTGAAGAATTCATCTGGTCAGTTTTGGCAGGGGAAGCAAGACTTGTTAAGGGCTCTCCAAGAAGGAGGTATACTGGGGTGTCTGTAGACTTGTAGTGGTCACAGCTATTACAGTCACAGCTGCGTTGCAGTGACCCAAGGCATAACCCCCTTGAGGCAAAGGCTGAAGGTGGTTTTCCTTCAAATCCTAACCTCAAGCGTGCGTGCTCTGAGGGACAGTGCAAAGTCTGCATGGAGCATCTACAAGGCGGTAGGTCACTAAATCCTCAGTGCAGAAACACCTACCTGCCAGATCATTCATGCCTGTGTTATTTAATTGAGGAGAAAGGAGAGGGGAAGAACCAAACGTCCAACAGTAGGACACGGCTTAAATGCATGAGTGCACCTCAATATTATGTAGTCAGGAAAACAATTTTTGTTCAACGTGCCTAAGATAATGAAAGGTAGAAAGAGATACGCTGAGATGGCAAAAGCGGTAATCTTCGCATCGTGAGATTTTAGTTATTTTGAACAATCAACAAGGCTTCTTTTTTTTAATCAGGGGAAAAGCACTGAAATCTTACAATATTTTGAATGCGTTGGCCCTCTCTGCTAGGGCGGCAAACATCTCCAAGGCCCCTTGATTTCTGCAGCTGCTTCTGAAGACTTCTAGGGTCAGGACTTCCAGGAAGCCC
Organism: Galagoides demidoff; assembly: GCA_963574575.1. Classification (NCBI taxonomy): domain Eukaryota; kingdom Metazoa; phylum Chordata; class Mammalia; order Primates; family Galagidae; genus Galagoides; species Galagoides demidoff. Next base: position 37,907 of record CAUYQV010032148.1, on the reverse strand, counting down.
CACGTCCTCTGTGAGCAAATCTCTCTCTGTCATGCTAGGCTCATCTTAATCTCACCTTCTCCCTTCACTCTTAGATTTTCTTAGCTGTGTCCTGAGTTCTACTTTGTTCATCCGCAACCCTTTCCCAACTCCCTAAAGCAAATCCACTTTGCCCTTATGACCACTAGTAGATGAGGAAATGATAACGAACACCCTGCTATGGTCTGTGTGCCTATAATTCAGATGCTGAAACACTACCCCCCACGGGGATGGCACTCGGAGTACTAAGGGCCTGTGGGAGTGAGGATGTCACGAGAGCAGATTAACAAAGGAGACTCTAGATCCTCTACCGTGCGAGGACACAGTGGGAAGGTGCCCCACTCTACAAGCCAGAGAGCGGGGCCTTCCAGCACAGTAATCTTGGGATTCCCAGCTTCCAGGACTACGAGGAAACAGCTTCTGTTGCCTCATAAGCCACCCAGTTCATGGTACTTTCTATAGTGGCCCAAATGGGCCAAGAAAGAAAATCAGGACCAAGAAGTGGGAGCACTGCTATAACACAACAAATACCTACAACCCTGAAAGCAGCCTAGGAACTGGGTAATGGGGAGAGCCTGGGATATCTTGGAAGCATGTGGTAGAAAAAGGCCTACATTGCTATGGATGGACCTTTAAGGAGGAGTTTGGCCAGGCCTCCGAAGGAGAGAACTACAGAGAAAGCTTCCAAATTCCTAAGAATACCTAAGTGGCTATCAAGAGAACATTGATGGAGATACGCTTGCTAAAGGCCATTCTGATGAACTTGTCATTGGTAACCAAAGAAAAAGCAATCCCTGTTACAAAACAGCAAGAAAGTAGGCTGAATTGTGTTTGTGTGTCCCAGTGGAAGACAGAAGCTTTGAGTGAAGAAACTGGCTGTTTAGCTAAAGCCGTTTTTAAGCCGAGTACGGGAGGTGATGCTTGGCTCCTCTTGGCTGTTTATAGCAAAATGGCCAAAGAGAGAAGTGATTTAAAAACAGAGTTGTTCACCAATAAGGAAGAGGAACTTAAAGATTAGAAAAAATCTTGTCTGTCCACATTGTAAAGAATGAGTAAGCTGCTTCTGGGAGAGAACGCCAAGGATGTGGCCAAAGGACCACCAGATAGGGAGAGTAGGCACTCATCAAACAGAAGCCAGGACCTACTGTCCACAACAATGGGAGATTGACTCCAAAGGAATTCGGCCATCACCAGGGCTAGCTCCCTTGTAGCCCAGAGCACGATGGCCTGGGGGACAGAGCAATTTCAAAGTCAAAAAAGTGGCTGTCACTGCCCAGTGCCACCCCAGGATACAGGCTCTGCCCTCGCCCCTGTTACCACCCTCATCATGTGCCCCAGCTGCAGCTCCCATGGGCCCAGGAGCAGCACAGAAAATACAGCGACCAGCAAAGCTGTCCCTAGGTGGAGGGATGGCAGCCTCCACCTAGATTTCTGATGATGCCTGAAGTGCCACAGGGACCAGGCAGATAACTGCCATGGGGCAGGGGCCACCACCAGAAACCCCCACTAGGACAAGTTCCAACAGAGCCAAGGGGGGTCCACCCGCCATGACCCTAGACCAGTAGAGCCACCAGCTTAAGATTCTGGCCTAAATGAGCTGCAGGAGGCACAGGGCTGAGGGGTAAGAGCACCACCCCATGTGTCCAGGTCAGACTCCACTCAGGGAGGGGCCTAGAGGCCAGAGCAGCAAGCCAAAGATGCTTATCTGGACCCCTAAGGTTTGGGACGTGCTCAGGACTTCTACTCCTTTCTCTTTTCCGATTTCTACATTATGGATGGGAATGGCCGTCCTATGCCTGCCCCACCACTGTGCTTCAAAGCCCACAGCTTATGTGATTTCGCAGGCTCACAGCTGGAGGAGAATTTGCTGGAGGACAATTTTAGGCCTTTTTTTTTTTTTTTTGGTGCTAATCAGCTTTCCTTAGTGTTTGTATTTACTGTGTAGCCCAAGGCAACTCATCTTCCAATGTGCAGCAGCAAAAAAATAAAATAAAATAAAATAAAATAAAATGCTGCTCCCCCCGCCCCACTAGGACTTCCCAACCTCAAGCCCTGAGAGGAAGACCTGTCTGTTGTTTATGAACCACCATGTTTATGGTACTTTATTTCACCAGTCTGAGGAACTAAGACACCAGATTCCATCAGTCCGTGGAAACCCAAGTTCACACCAAGGCCATTGACAAGGCTAAGACACAAGGAGACCAAACTCTCTCTGGACCACTAGGCTGTTGGGCCTTTCCGGGTGCCCAAACTCTCGGAGAGAAGTAGGTTGTCTGGTTGAATGTGCAGTGTTGACTGAAGACAATCATCACACCGCTGGATGCCTCCAGTTTCTAAATAAGCAACTATTCCACGGGCCTGAGCACAACACAACCCCACCCCCAACCCAACTCAGGGCTCCTGAAGGCCACACCTGCACCTGTGGCCTGAGAGCAGCACCAGATACAGAGCCCCCCTCCAGGGAGGAGAGACACAAGGGGGATTGGATGGAAGCCAAGAGGAGGCCTAAGCAAATGGCCTCACAAGGCGAGCAAGAAAACATGTCTACCCAATCGCTTCTCAGCTCCAGGCAATCACATTTCTCTTTTCTTTTGTTCAGACAGAATCTCGCTCTGTCACCCAGGCTACAGTACTGGAGTGTCAACCCAGCTCACAGCAACCTCCAACACCTGGGCTCAAGCCATCCTCCTGCCTCAGCCTCCTGAGTAGCTGGGACTACAGACACCTGCCACAATACCTGCCTAATTATTTCTATTTTTAGTAGAGGGGGGACTTGTTCTTGCTCAGGTGGGTCTCAAACTCTTGAGCTCAAAGGATCCTCTAGCCTCAGCCTCTCAGACTGCTAGAATTACAGGTGTGAGCCACCACACCCAGTCTGGAAATCACATTCAAAGTCAATTCGAAGGCCTTCTTGTCTTCCCTAAACCATGTGCAGTCTGGCACAAATATCTGTGATTAAAAAGAACTGCAAACCGGCTTCCCAATAATGACTTACCTACTTTCCACAGCCCAAAACTTCCCTATCGGGTTTAATATGGCAGAATTATGTGTCCCTACAGGACCAAAAGGGCTAGACATTTCTCTGCAACACTCCTCTTTTGATGCTGAATGCCTCCTCTTTTTTGAGGACCCAAAAGTTTATTACCTAATTGTACAGAAGAAGGAAAACCATCCAACTTTCCATTCTATTTACTTTCACCTAAACAAAAAGGTTCTTTCTTTAGTCGTGGCATTATTACAGTCCATCTATACCTTCAATCTACTTGCCTACCTCTTATTAAAAAACACACACAACAGCATTTGTCCCTTGTCAACACAGCAGAAGGACAGACATGCTGTATACAGCCTGCCTAATGAGGAGAGCTGCTCTCTTGTCTGCATGCCAAGTATTTTATCTGAGACATTTCAAACCTAGGGGATTGCAACCTTAAGACCACTGGAAACTGCCACCATGGAAATCAGAAGTTCAGGCGCCAGTGAAAAATACACATTAACTCATCTGCAAAGTGCATTTCAAAGCGCATATTTTAAAACCTCATTTCATGCAAATTGCATAAAAAGGAATAGCAAAGTCTTTCTCTCTCGTTCAAAGATATTCTGATGATTAAAGATGACAGTTCTCAAAGATGAAAAATCCTTTTCCTTCGCATACTAATAATACATATGTTTGAGAGCGCCAACAAAAGCCTTACTCAGAACCAATTATTCAACCGGGCCGTCTCTGCGGCTGACTATTCTGCCTTCCCTCTGCTCGGGTCAAGGGACTTTGTAGCAAAGTCTTGTTCCTCTGTAGTGGGTGTCTCTTCTCTGCATTCTGTGGTCACAGATAAGACTCCCATTCCCCATGAATCACAACTTAATCAGAGCTTCACTGCCTCACTGCCCCACTTCCCAGACATCCAGACCACAACCTGTGACCTACAGTGATCTTTCCCAGAACAGCAAGAAGGGTCTGCTGGTGGTGTTACTACTGCAGGACTAGTACCTGTCCGGCCGACTTGAACCTCCAGATTCTCTTAAGCCACCAGGCCGGCCATGCTCCAGTCCCTCACTCCTGGTACACCGAATCTGCATGGCAAGGCTCATGTCTTTATTCCTTCTACCCAATCTGCATTCTAATAGCGTCCCTGTGTCTCTGTCTGTAAAGTGGTAATGACAGTTTTAGTTTCATAGAGTTGTAGTGAGGATTAAATAAATTCAGATGTATAAAGCCTGGCTCGAAGTAGATGCCCAGTTAGTGTTGTTATAATCAGCATGATTCCAGGTACACTCTAGAACCAGAGCCCATGCCAGACCCCGAATGACACTGCCTGCCTTCCCAGCTCATGCAGACCCAGCTATTCAAGAGCGGGGCCCACCTCTGTACCTGCAGGACTGCCTGGGTCTCACCAAACAGATGGCAACAGAACACTGGCCTTTTCTGAGGGTGAAGGAAACCCACTGTCCAGAATCCCCCCTGCTGCTGTGCCCACCTAGCAGACTGGATACCCAGGGCCTCAGTTTTGGTGTAAACTCACCCTAGAATTGCCACAGGCTTTTGGCAAATAACAGCCATGATAATAGTAAGTAATAATTTCTAGTATTAGTGTCAAGCCATATCACCTGTATGAAATCATTTAGTCTTCACACCCCCATGTAAGGGGAACTATTCTAGCATTCTTCCTATTTCACCAGTAAGGACACTGAGGCATAAATAAAGTATTTAACCAAATGCTCTTAAGCCAAAGCACAGCAGGGATTCAAATCCAGGGAGCTGGGCGCCACTGCCTTTGTGCTTAACCGCCATGCCAAATTTACCAACATCGAGAACAACCCCCAGCAAGGAAGAGACCCAGGCCCACCACACTAAGGCCCACCTTCCTCCCTGCACCCAGCCACACTGCACGATGCGACATGACCAAAGGAGACGCAGCAGCCCCACATTCCACGCTGAGCAAGTAAAGGGCAAGTCCTGCCCTTCCTCAATGCCCATCCCCACCTCACCCCGGCTCAATATCTAATCCCACAGAAACACAGGGCAAAAATAAATCAGGCCCATCAGTTTCTAAATGCCACCAGAAATGGCTTTCAGGGTAAGGTATCACAGTAAATTTTTACCCATTCATGATTAATGTGTGCAAATTTCTCATACCTTACATTACAGAAGCCACCTCTTCTATACCACCCTCATTCTGTGTACATGGAAATAACTTACATGCTAAAAATCTGGGGGAAAGACACATTCTGCAGGGTTGTTTTATCAGGTGGAGTTTGAGGATTCCCAATTGGGCACCAATTTTCCTCCCAGGTTGGTTTCCACGATGGGCCTCTGCTGCCCCCTGGTGGTGAAGTCTCACCTTGCTGCTCTACGTAATTTCTATGCATTGACCCGAAAGTCTGAGGACTAGGAATTTTCAGTATTACCAATCCTGACTCTTAAAGCCACTGTCTGCATTCATTCCTTCAAGCACCTGTAAGCACAAATCTTGCCTACAAGTTCTTACAATTAGCCTTCTTCCTCCCCCTTCCAGGCTCTTCTTCCCTGGTTTCTCCGCAAATCCTCCTTTCTCCATTAGGTTAGCTTCTTGGATTAACCGTCGCCTTTAAAAGCTGCCTTTCCCACAGGGGTGAAGTGCCCACAGGCACCTCCACCAACTGCAGAAATCTGGCTTTTTTAGCGCACCCTGTGGCTCACTGAACAGTCTTCCTTTTCTAGACTGACTTTTCTAGGAATATTCCCAGACCACAGAGAAAATTTTTAATTTGCCATTCCAAGTTCCCTGCACTCAGCAATAGATATTGTTTTAGAAGGGTTAAAAAGAGAGAAGACACATAGGTGAAACCCAGGGTCTCTATAACTGAGCCACTAAAGTGCTGGTTCTCAACCTTCCTAATGCCGTGACCCTTTAAATACAGTTCCTCATGTTGTGGTGACCCCCCAGCCGTAAGATTATTTTCGTTGCTACTTCATAACTGTAATTTTGCTACTGTTATGAACCATAATGTAAATATCTGATATGCAGGATGGTCTTAGGTGACCCCTGTGAAAGGGTCATTCCACCCTCAAAGGGTTTGCGACCCACAGGTTGAGAACCACTGCCCTATAGGAAGAAACAACCCCTTCCCATTCCCAGACTGAGACTCCAGAGAATGTGAACCCTTGGCTAAGGATTTAAGTGAGCAAAAATCCCAAAGTGCGCCTCCGTGTGACAGATACAGGACCCTACACCAGGCCTCTGAGAATCCTATTGGAACCTAAAGGGCACAATTTGAAAAAAGGAGATGAGAAACAAAAAGACCAATTATTTTGCATAATTACTAAGTGCAGGTCCCACAGGACAAAGCTTCTTATGGATAAGAGGCAGTTAGGAAAATAATGTTCCCTCCCAATGGATTTAGTCTATTTCTCTGAGAATTACCATTGGTCCTCAAGAGAAGGGTGTGTGTGTGCGCATGTGTCTGTGTGCGCGTGTGTCTGTGTGTGTGTTTAGGCCAAAAGTTACTGACTGGCAAATTGGGAAGAATCCAGAACTCATGATGGTGAGATTGTAAAACAGACAAAATTCCCAAGGCCTGAGCCCGTCCTATACTGTGCCTACTGCATCGTTCCTCCGCCCACTTCTCAGGGACTGCAGGTGGTGATCATCAGAATCACCTGGGGCCTGTTAAACCACCTGCTGGGCTCCACCTTCAGAGGCTGATTCAGTAGGTCTGGTAGGGCTGAGAATTTCCATTTCTGACAAGTTCCCTGGCTGACACTGCTGGCTCAGGGACCACACTTGGCAAACCAGAGTTAGATATGCCGGCCCCACTAAGCCACCTGTCTTTTACACAATAATTTTAAACACAATTTTAAGCTCAGATTTTAAATTACTTCGTGACAAAAGAACAATCCTGTGTAAATGAAACCACAGTGAGAGCCCACACACTAAACATATCCACCTAGAATATTGATTTCACTTAAAAATTTCTGGAGAGAAAAAAGTTATATACTTTCGCTGGCTATTTTAAGACATGTCACTGTTACAATGGAAATATAGTTTTCAGTACAATACACAGCTTAACAGAATTGTTAAGATACAAGATTTCTAAGAACATTCCTATTCCAGGGGACATCCTTCATGTTCTTCCCCACCCCCAGAAATGCACAACACTGCTACTGGCCCCCCCACTGTATATTTATTTATTTATTTCTAAGACCTAGTCTTACTTGGTTGCCCAGCCTGGAGTACAGTGGTGTCATCATAGCTCAGTATAATCTCAAACTCCTGGGGTCAAGTGATCCTCTTGCCTCAGCCTTCCAAGTAACTGGGACTACAAGTACCTGCCACCACACCTGGCTAATTTGTCTATTTTAGTGGAGATGGGGTCTTGTTGATCTTAAACTCCTGAAGCAATCCTCCTGCCTCAGCCTCCCAAAGTGCTAGGATTACAGGCATGAGCCACCACACCGGGCCTGGGTGTACACCCTAAACTATGCTGCTATGCCTGGGGTGCGTGTACATACATGTTATTCTTTCCTCCGTGAGTATTGTTTTGTGGGGAGGAGGGGTAGCAATGCCTCTTGAGAAGCACTGCTTTAGGCTTTGCTGATTACCAACACCCCAGGTGAATTAACTTAGCAAACATGTGAGTTTGGAGGAAAGAGAAAACTAGATGTGAGTTGGAGGAAAGAGAAAATAAAAAGAAAGTTCTAAGGAGAGCGAAAGGTGAAGTGGGGACAAAAAAGGCAGCTTGTCCAGACAAGGATGCTGTCCGGAGAAGGCAAGCGGGGGCCTGGGCACGTGCAGGCACCCAGCCCTGAGGACGCCCCACTGTCTTCTCCCCGAGGTTACCCTGAACAATCACTCCCCAGGCTGCCGCAGGGCCTGCTGAGCAGCTTGTGATTAAAAGGGAAACCTAGTTGCCAAACAACAGTTAAGATAGTTTCTAGTAGTTTTTTCAGGTAATATCATAATAAAATCTTTTTCTTTCCCTAGGATTTCACCACCATGAACTCCTAAGTCCCTCTGTGTGCCCCAGTCATTAATAGCTCCAACTGCCACACTCCACTGAGACTCAAGATGGGGACCCCAGAACAGACTCAACCTTTATTTGGAAGGCTTATTTCCCCTTCATATTTTGTCTGTTATGTTAAAAACTCACAACAATGGAGGATGTGTGTTAGATCTGCGAGCACAACGGAATGACAAGAGTCGCAAGGCACAGAGATGACCACAGCAGGGACAGAGGCTTAGAATAGAGAATACCAATCAAACCCCGACCCCCATGGCACTACCTGTCTCACAAACTCCGGGAAGCTGAGGATGGGCCCGTTGTGGAAGGCTGGGTAGTAAAAGACATAGGCCAGCAGCCAGGGGAAGGAGCAGGAGGCGCGCTCAGCCGGCAGCTGCCGCCAGCAGAACTCGAGACTGAAGCTGGTGTAGTACAGGCAGCGGACGGTCAGCGTGAACTGCAGCAAGTAGTACTCGTCCTCCGTCTCGTACCACCTCCCCTGCAAAATCAGAAGGAGAGAGCCACCTCTGAGCGTTGGGAGGGCCTCCCCATGCAGGGGCTGGCCAGCGTGGCCACCTTGATCCGAGCTGCCCGAGCCCTGGGAAGGAGCCCCCTTCCCCAGGTGGAGCAGCCGTGCCATAAACAGAGTCAGGAGCCAGTGAACACCAGGCAAATCTCATTGCTAATCACAGCAAACATTTAATGAGCAGTGGAAAAAAGACCATCTGCATCATAAACTTTGCATCAGACCTGACCCAACAGAGGGAATTTTTTCCTGGATATATTAGTCACATCCAGGGGACATTAGCTACATCCAGTGAATTCTTTGACAGCTCGATGACAGAGAGACTTAAAATATCACACAAGATTCCTGTTTTCAGTCTATTTCTCTTTTGGCTTTTCTGTTAATTTGGCTCCACATTTTAGTTGAAGACAATTTGCCAAAAAAGCTTTCGAGCAGTTTTTCAACCTATCTCACAGGTACACTTGAACCTATAGTTAAACTTCTGTGGCACGCTTAAATTATGTTGATACAAAAAAAAAATACTGTGCATTGAACTTCTTTTGAAAATAATTTAATTAATGATCTTTAAAAATGTTGGCAGCACACCAGTTGAAAATCACTGCTTTTGAGATGCTTTTTTTTTTTTTCTTGAAACAGAGCCACAAGCTGTCCCCCTGGGTAGAGTCCTGTAGCATCACAGCTCATAGCAACCTCCAACTCCTGGGCTCAAGTGAGTCTCCTGCCTCAGCCTCCCAAGTAGCTGGGACCACAGGCGCCCACCACAATGCCTGGCTATTTTTTGGTTGCAGCCGTCATTGTTGTTTGGTGGGCCCGGGCTTGATTCGAACCCGCCACCTTAGGTGTATGTGGCTGGAGCCTTAGCCACTTGAGGCATAGGCACCGGGCCTGAGACGCACATTTAAAAGAAGTAGTCCTTGCTCTTAATGTGTTCAATTCCTCATGCAGGAGACAGGTTTATAAAAATGCAGTTACAATCCAACATGAAACAAGAACAAGCCTGTACAAACCCACACAGGGGACAAAAGACAAGAAGGAAAATGTGATCAAATGTTCGTGTCCGGGAGTGAAATCATGAGTCATTTGGTTCTGGTTTTCCATATTTCCCGTATTTTCTAAAAATACAGATGTTGTTTTTTAGTGAGAAAAACAATTAATGGAACTATATATGAGATAAAGGAATGAGCAGTTAATTTGATCCATGAGGGTCTTTTAAGGCTATGTACAAAAAAAAAAAAAAAAAAAAACCACTGATGAGAATTTCTACTTGTCTAAGACGTCAGCAGTCCCCAGGGGTGAGGAGGACACTCAGACCGAGAGACTCACGTGGGCGAGAGCACTGAAACCCAGCTAGTTTCTACTCATCTGCTCTCCTCCTACTGTGTTTTTCAAGCCACCAGGAAATGTGCACAAAAAGGAGACATTCACTTCCCACCAACATCCATAACTGATGCTGACTGTCCCCCCAAAATGATAAGTTCTGGGCACTTGCCAGGTCCACAAAAGATTAGAGGTGCATTTGTATTTTTTTTGGAACTGCCTTTTAAGCACGCTTGTTCAAAGAGTTGCCTAATTAATCATTCTCAGAAGGTAAGCTTTTGTTAAGACAGGGCTACTAACCTGAGTTAGTCCTGTAAGTCCAGATTTTGAAATGTATGTTTAAAACAAAGTACCACTGGTGAGAGCGAGAAAAATCAAGACAGCTTAACAACAGCAAAAAAGAACTTTTGAAATGCCACAACGTTCATAAAATCACTTAACGTTTTATCTTGTTGGACCCTGGGCACAGTCCCATGAGAAAGGCAGAGAAGCTGTTACAAGTTATAAATAATGAGACTCCAAGTCAGAGTTAAGTGGCCGCCTCCAGCTTCAAGACTGGGAGGAGGCAGAGAACAACAGAAGACACTAGAAACCAGGCCATCGGCCCATTTTCCTTGTCGTGCTCCTTCCCACCACGGTGCTGACCCAGACACATGAATTCCGTGTGCAGTCACCCGATCAACAAAGGAGTGAAGGAATAAACAAATGAAAGTTGTCACAGGAGTTTTAGTCCCATAGTGACTGAAGAAAAATTATCAAAAACTTCCCAAGATTGTGCAAGGAATGTTAATGGGGTGAAGGTAAAGAAATAAAAAAGAGTCACAGAAAAACCGACTGGCTAGTGTGTATGCCATTCAGAGAGCTGCTGGTCCTCACCAGCCGGGATATGTGAGGGACCTGTGTCCCATGAAGCCTCGTGGGACACGCCCCTGCCCATTCCTTCCTCTAAGCACATTCCATCTCCACAGGCACATTCGCTCCATCAGCATCTGCAGGGAACTGGCCAGAGGCTAGTACATGGGTGCATGGAAACACTATCCTTCCCCTTGAAAAGTTATACCCTCATCTACAAAACCAGACACAGCAAGCAGTGGATACCAGCTGCATCATGTAGAGAGAACACAAAAAACCCTTATTCAGCACAGAGCCTGGCACCAGTGAAGCAGTCACTACAACTCATTGATTTCATCTGAGGAATCTCAGAAAGAAAACACCTGGCATCGGAGAGGGGTGGTACACAGACCGAGGAACTGCACCAGCGGGAGGTCTAAGCCATACTTTGAAAGAGAACTTGGTGGACAGGGATGAGGAGGTTGGTTCTGAGAGACAGGGCATAAATGTGAACATGTGTCAAGGGAAAGACAAGCCGATTACCCAGGGCTTCCCGGTAAGCACTGTCTGAGAATCAGGATAGAGAAGAAGGTTGGTGAAGACAGAAGACAGCCGTGGCTCTGCCTGGGCACAAGGTCCCCCATGTTTTCAGAACCATGAGTCTCTTAGGCTGACTATTCTTGGAAGTTGACTGCCCCTGAAGCTGAAGGCACTCTACTGTCCAGAGCCTGGGCACAGACCCTGGCCCTGGGGCCCTGGACTGGTGTTCTTTCTGCCATGTACTTCTACCCCAGAGGAAAATGCCCACTTCTGAATGGTTGAGAGCTCCACACAGACTACCCCTCATAACCACAGACCAGATGGCTTCCCTGGTAGCTTTGATGACAAGCCAGATTCTCCAACTTGAAAATGTAAAAGCTGCGATAGAGGGAAGCCAGAACAGGCCTGAGATGAGCAGGGCTAACTCATTCCAGTTCCAAGACAGGCCCAGATGGCCCAGAGTGGGCCAGGAGCTGCGGCACACGGCCCAGGAGGTGATCAGAGAACATACGAAGGAGTAAAATCACAGTGTGGGGAGGATTCACGAGGGGTCAGTGAGCTCAGCAACCCACACCAACTCCTGAACCCGGACACAGTCTCTCTGCCATCCACTGTCACTTGGGCCAAATCTGGTATCCATTCACAAAATAAAAATGTACTATTACTGTGACTAAGAAAAAAATAAAGCTAAGAAGGTAAATGCCTATAAAAGAAAATTTTACTAATGCAAACAAAAGCCATAAAAAGTAGGGTTTGAGCCCAATGTCTTCCCCCATTAGCACAAACAATTGACAGGTGGTTGAGCTGGTGAAAATGTCTTTGGGTTCACAAAAAATGAAAGCTTGGCCTGTGGCCTTTGGGGCAAAATGTTTTGTTTTTACCTTCTACATTCTGAGAGTTTCTAGTGGACTACGTCAGTAGATAATAAGCCTTTCACCTATCTAGGGCTTATCAATGTCTTTCAATAGATTGCCAATTTCCTCTTAAACATTCTGCACACATCTTCTTAGGCTTATTCCCAGAACATTATTTATTTATTATTATTATCATTTAAATACACACATTTTCTTACTGCTTGGTTGCTGATTATAAATACACAATTGACTCATACAGATTGACCTATACCCACCATCCTTGCTAAACTCTTTTATCAGCTCAAAAGAATTGTCATTTTGTTTTCTATGCAGATAAGCCTATCATTTGCAGTAATGACAGTTTTGTTTCTTCCTTACCAAATTGTACACCTTTTATTTCTTTTTCTTCTTTTACAGTGTTGGTTAATAAAAATGGTAAGAGCAAAAAATAAGTAAATAAGTCTGTTCCATTAACTAAGAAGAAAAACACCTGCCTTTCCATCACGGGGCCACTGTGGGCACTGGAGGAGGTGAGGAATGTGTGTGTCCCCTACAAACTGTAAAGTGCTCTCCAGATGATGTTTATTAAATGCCTTGTAGCCTATTCATTTCTTTTCCCTTGTTTCTGCCCCTCTGGTCCTGTAACATCTGGCACCCACCACACCTACTTAAACTGGGAGAAAAAAGTACAGGGTTAGCCTTGAGCAACCTCCTGTGCTTCAGTCAGAGATAAGAAACAAGATTGCAGAATGCCCCACTGGGGTTCTTATGTGTCAACCCTGTATGGCCACTAGGGGGAGCCCCATCATGGTTCTATGATCTCTCTTGTCAGGAAACAGAGGCATCTGCAGAGATGGGCAAAGCTGAAGGAGCTTCCCCCTCCCAGCAGTAACAGAAAGCCACTTACCTTAACTTCCTCCAGGTCTTGAAGCCTCAGTGTGGAAAGCAAGAGGAGAGAACAGAGCCACGACAGGGTCAGCGACCGGAACTGGGCCACACAGAAGGAGATGAAGGTGTGGAGCAGGACCATGGCCACCCCGGGGGTCCCCAGCACACACCAGCAGGCCCACATTCCATAGACCATGAGAATCCAGGGTCTGTGCTGCAGAGACACACAGGGAGAGGGGGAGGGAGGAAAAGAGAGAGAATTGAGTTCATGGGCTTTGCTGTTAAAGGTTCTATGTGTAAGAAGATAATGTTTAGTAATCTGATAAGCAAACTCACTATCCTGAGAATGTATAACACAGGCAACCAAGATTCAGAAGGGCCGTGCACATTAACCCCCAGAAGTCCATCAGATCCACCAGAGGCAGGTAATCATTTTCCCACCTTCAACCAAAACCACCCAGACCCCGGGTCCCACAGCAATATGATACGAATTAAGCTGACTTTTCAACAGGTACTATGGAAGCCAGAAGACAGTTGGAAAAACTGCCAACCTGGGATACCACACCCTGCATTCACTATCCTTCAGAAGCGGGTGGAAGAAAATATTAGTACACATTTCTAGGGAGTTGTAGGAGAAAACCAGGCCACCCAAACCACAAAGGCCTTTCCAAAGTCTAAGCCAGACTTAATATTAATTATGTGATTACATTTGTAGCATATTGTTTATAAATTTACATCACAGAAAAGCTGTATCATACTTGCTTAATGGGAAATTAAACCTCTGAATAGTCTGATACGTTTATTCCCATTTTAGAAGAATCAAAATATTTTTCTAATTATCAATTTATAATTATTACATTGAATAACTACATAGGTGAATTAACATGTTTTTGCTTTTATGATAGACTTGTAGTTGTATTTGGCTAGTAAATCTTTATTTAAAGACTGTAATAATGTTTTAACATTGAAGTGCAAGATATCGTCATGGTTTAACAATTCAAGCTTTGAAGTCCAATAGCCTAAATTCAAATGCTGGTGTTTCCATTAATCCCCTCTGTATCTCTCAGCAAATTATTTAATCTCTCTGTTCCTTAGTTTCTTCATACATAAGTTGAGATGATAATAGTACCTACTTCATGAGGTAATTATGAAAAGTAAATAATTTAATGTATGTAAAACGCTTAGAACAGCATCTGCATATATCATAAGAAATCTACAATACCAATTGTTACTCCTACAGAGAAATAATGCCTCATGGGTATGCATTTTACTGTGTGGTTCCCAGAAATACACAAAGTTGAAAAGTGGGGACTGCCTGGATTTAGGTCCTCTTGTAAAAACACAAAGCTTTCTCAAAGGGAGAGGTAAATATGGCTTGTGAATTGTAGGTCCCATCCTTAGGTGCCAACTCTCCAAAATATCGCCTGAATGCTATTCCTTTCCAAACCTACACTTCAGCCCAAGTGATAACATTTTAAATGTGAGATGAGGTCAGCCGTTTGTAAGCTCCAAGAAAACCAGAGAAATTTAAAATTCATTTTCACTATTTTTCCATCCCACTACCCACAGATAAGAGCCACATAAATTTGCTTCCAACACTTACTCTGAGTAGAGTCCAATTACAAGAACAAGAACAGCAAAGACTTTGTTCTTTCAGGTGAACATGAGGGTACATAAGATTAGGTTCCAATGTTTGGGTCTGTGAGGTGAGGTCCCTGCTGTAGTTGTGTCCCTCCCCCAGGAGCTGTCCCTTACATTGTGCCCATTAGGTGGGAGCACACCAATGCCCCTCCCTTCTCCCCTCTCCCCTCTCCCTTCCAAAGACCATTTTTAAGAGGTTTTTTTTTTTTTCCAATGAGATGTACAGCATTTGCCATTGGAATTCATTTTCATGCGTGTCTGGCTATGTACCTAGACACAGTTCCATTTTTATTAAGTGCTATTTGATCCATTTGGAAAAAGCCTGTTTGCTGGGATTCATTTGGGAACTTAACCACAGACTAAGCTGCTTCAACTTGGAAGAGGCTAAGAGAACCTTCAGGAAATACTTGATGGTGCTGTGTAAACCCCATCTACTTGAGAGATTCTATGATGAATTTAACAGAGGTCTCCAAGGCCACCTCGGGGCAGACAATTTTTCCCATATTCTCATCCCCCATGGTTTCCCTCCTGCCAAACAGTCCAGGCAGACAACACTTAATACTGTCCTAAGACATCACAGACACTGCTCTCTCACGACACTCGTGTTGTCCACAAACCTTAAGATCAGCCATTTATTCTCCCCAAGGAGTACAGGCAATTCTACTATATGTGTCTATAGCACACAGGTAATGAAAAATAAAAGATGTGGATAATACAAGAAGTATCCTCTACACAAAACAGGTGGATAAATTAGAACCCCAGTGAAATAATGATTTCCCTACCTCATCTATAAAAATGCCATTAGAATCCCATTCCTAAGATACCATTAAAATCCTAAGACGGTGACCAGCCTCCCACACCTTGTTCTCCAACTGATGGCAAGGCAGTCCCCACTGTAGCTGGAACCCTTGGGCACACTGTCCCCAGCCGCCACCCCTCTCACACACATATGAGAGCAGTGTGGAGAGGTCTAAGTATCACAGCACTGCACCGCCCAGGAGGGCAGGCAGCAGCAGGAGAGCTTTATTTCTGAGCGCTTCGAAGACCAATTTCACATGCAGAGGCCTAAAGACAGCCCTGTCCCACCTGTCTCTACTCCAAAGGTGTTTGTGTCTAGTTTATCAAACTTTTGTTTACCTCGTAAGTGAAAAAGCTTATAATGAGTGTTAAGCCTCTGACATCAACTAGGCCAGAAACTTTTTTAGCTCAAAAAGGAAAAAAAAGTGTTATGTTTTATTCTACAACAACACTTCTGACTCATTTCTAGAAAGGCTTTAAAATCACCTTCCAAGTTTTTAGGGTGATCTGAACAGATAGACAAAGTTTGATCACACATATACTCTATGCCAAGCTCAAGTTTTAAAATCCCACCTGAAAGTCAAAATAGCCTAGTTCAAATGGTTCAAATGATGATTACAAATGGGAATTATTAGTCAGTTGAAAGAAGGCACAAAGAATCACGTTGAACAAATAAAACACAACCTTA
Organism: Galagoides demidoff; assembly: GCA_963574575.1. Lineage (NCBI taxonomy): Eukaryota > Metazoa > Chordata > Mammalia > Primates > Galagidae > Galagoides > Galagoides demidoff. The sequence goes on along the minus strand of CAUYQV010032148.1, from coordinate 21,832 downwards.
ATGTCGGGCTATGATAGTTCTAATTTAGAAATTTAGATTCTAACTACATACAACTTTTATATAATGCTCTTTTTCTAACTGAGTTTTTATTGAGATAATTGTATGCACATGCAGTTATAACAAATAATACAGGCCGGGTGCAGTGGCTCACGTCTGTAAACCTACCAGTAGGGAAGGCCAAGGTGGGACGATCTCTTGAGCTCAGGAGTTCGAGACCAGCCTGAGCAAGAGTGAGACCCTGTCTCTACAAATAAAATAGAAAAAAATAGCCGGGTATTGTGGTGGAAGCCTGCAGTCCCAGCTACTGGGGAGGCTGAGGCAGGAGGATTGCTTGAGCCCCGGAGTTTGAGGTTACTGTGAGCTATGAAGACATCACTGCACTCTAGCCTTGGGCGACAGAGTGAGACTGTCAGAAAGGAAGGAAGAAGAAAGGGAAGAGAGAGGAAAGAGAAAGAGAGGAGGGAGGAAGGAGAAAGAGAAGAGAAGAAAGAGAGGGGAAAAGGGAGGGAAGAAAGAAAGGAGAAAAGGAAGGAAAGGAAAGAAAAATAAATAATATAGAAAGGTCTCTTGTACACTTTACCCAATTTCCCCCAACAGTGACATTTTATGAAACCACGCGTATCACAACCAGGATGTTGACATTGCCACAGTTCACCAAATTTATTTAGACTTCCCCAGTTTCTCTTGTGCTTGTGCCGCATGCATGCGTTACACAATGTTATCACATGTGTAAAGTCAGCCCACCATGGGAAGATTCAGAACAGTCCCAGCCCCACAAGGATCCCTCCCGTTGCCATTTCTTACATGTGCCACCTCCCTACTCCTCTTCGCCCCTCATGCCTAACCTGGCAACCGTGAATCTCTTCTATTTCTAAAATGCTGTCATTTCAAAAATCATACTGTATGCAGCCTTTGGGATTGGCTTTTTTCAGCATAATTCCCTGGAGATCCATCCGAGCTACTGTATGGATGGTTTGCTCCTTTTTACTGCTGAGCAGTTTTCCAGGGTATGAATGTACCAGTTTGTTGACCTGCTGGAGGACACCTGGGCTGCTTCCAATTTGGGGCTATTACAAATACATCTTATGCAAACAAAATCGCTGACTGCATGGTAGGCACAGGTCTCCTTCTGTAATAAACTGCCTGACAGTTTTGCAGCGAGCCTGCACCACTGTACACTCCCACCAGCAATGCACAAGTGATCCAGTTCATTCACATCTTTCCAGCATTTGGTGCTGGTGGTATTTTATCTGAGCCATTCTGGTAAGTGTGTAGTGACAGCTCATGGTGGTTTGACTTTACAGTGCTCCTCTAAAGGGTATCCAAGTGTGAGTGCCATCTCTTCTATGTTTACATGGATGGAGCTGGAACATAATCTTCTTCGTAAAGTATCTCAAGAATGGAAGAAAATGTATCCAATGTACTCAGTTCTACTGTGAAACCAATAGATAATCACCCACACTTCCATATGAAAGCTATAACTCAACTACAGCCCAAGAAGAAGGGGGAAGAGGAAGGGGGGAGTTGGGGGGAGGATGAGTAGAGGGAGGATAATTGGTGGGACCACACCTACGGTGCATTATACAAGGGTACATGTCAAATCTATTAAGTGTAGAGTATAAATGTCTTAATACAATAATTAAGAAAGTTCAGTGAAGGCTATGTTAACCAGTTTGTTGTATTTCAAATTGTATATAAAACCAGCACATTGTACCTCATAAATGCATTGATGTACACAGCTGTGATTTATTTAAAAAAAAAAAAAAAAGGTGAGTGACCTGAAATTTGAGATGAAGATGAGTTGAGAACTCTGGGCTATAGCACAGGATGGCGGGCCCATCAGAACTACTCTGACCCTCCCTCAACTCTCTTCATTCCAGGCTCTTCAGTTTCTGGGTGAGATGAAACAGAAATCAGGGGGAAAGAGGAGATTTTTTTAAAGTCTAAAAGAAACTATACTCTACTTTCTATCAGGGGAGATAAATCCAGACTGAGAATACCATGGCCTTTCTGATGAGACAGAGTCCGCTGCCCCAGACTTGAGCAGCCATCCCTCCCCTCCACTCCCGCTCTCCTGGGCCTACCCTGAATTCCTTCCCAAAACGGGATTTAAGTGGCTCTGCTTGGTAATCTCCCTTAGCAAGCTAAAATCCTGCCTTATTCATATACAACAATGTAAGCCCAGAATACAGTATGGCGCCCAGCATATATCAAGTGTTTCATAAATATTGGATGGATAAATGAATGAAATAGTGACTAATGTTAATATCAATATTTAGTTCATTAAATCTGAAATGTCTGATTTCAAATCAAAAAGTTTAGCTTATTAAATCTCAAATAAGCAGTACAATTAATCCAAATATGTGCCTAAACGATCAACGCAGTTGTGCCTTCCAAATAGCAGCTCGTTGAGGCCAGCAGTGAAGAAGCCTGGAGAGCAGGCAGCAATGAAATCACAAAAGACATTTTCCACGGCTTGTTGAGAATTGAATATTTTTCCTTGCAAGGAGTGTCTGAAGCCTGGCAGAAGCGGTAGCCGGTTGGTGCAAGGTGTGGTGGATATGGTGGAGGACACGGAGTTTCCCAGTCCAGCTTCTGTAGTTTGAGCAGCACTGTCTGTGCGACACATGGTTGACCATGTCTTGCAAGAGGATTGGCTGGTCTCTATCGACCAATCTCAGCTGCTTAATTACAAGCTTCCTCATCACCTCATTGACCTGGTTGTAGTAGACACCTGCTGTAACTGACTGACCAGGTTTCATGGAGCTGTCCTGGACGATGCCAGCACGGGACCACCAAACAGACAACATTAGCTTTTTGTGCTGAAGACTGGAACTTCATTTCGGCATTCTCTCTGTATCCAACCACTGTGCTGGATGCTTGCAGGTGTCAAAAAGAAGACATTTTTCTCCACACATAATGATACAGTGTAGACATGGTTCACCTTTATGTAGTAACAGCAAAGGCAGGCCAGCTTGGAGACGATTTCTCCTCTGATGCTCGTTTTCCTCAGGTGGAACCTTTCCATCCTGCTTCTTTCCCTGCCGATTTGTTTCACGTGACCCCCTATTGCTGGAACAGGAACATCAAACCTTGCTGCTAATCCACACCTGAGTTGAGATGGCTTCTCTTCACTACGGCTTCAGCTCATCGGTATCCACCTTGTCTCAGGCCACCCCCATGACTCGTTTTCAAGACTAACATCTCCGGAATGGAACTCCTCCATCCATCCATGTACCTGTGCATTCATTAGTCACGTCCTTCCAAAACACTGATATTTTGAGCTGTCTGCACTGCACTGGTTCCACGACAGAGTTCATATTCAAAAATAACACAAATTTTTGACTTACCTGTGGTTTCACAAAAGTTGCTCTAAGAAAAACTTGAAAGATAATCACAAGCCAAAGCATCCATTTGAAAGAATGAGGATGTGTCTTCACAATAAAAATAAGACGTGTCGAAGTGAAATGGTCAGAGACAGCAACTATCAAACCTAATACTCTGGGAAATCAGACATTCACACTTAATAACCCAAATACTTGGATAGGTCGATGGGTAGGGAGGTAGACATGCTTTCCTCAAACTTGAGATTTAACTTATGGCTAAGGAGTAACAAGAAAATACCAAAATTGCAGCTTTTTTGTCCACAAATGTGAAAAACGACCATCTTCCAAAGTCCCTATCTGTCCCTCCTAACTCCTTATAAACGAAGCCTACTTTGCCAATATAGATAGAACAGAGGGAGCTGTTTCGCATCTCACCACCCACTCCCTGTCTTCTACTCACAGGCTGTCTTACACCTCTGCCTGTGTTGGGGGAGATCACTGGCAGGACACAGGACATCTGTGTGAGCGTGGACATCTGGAAGACAGCCTGCTGCTTGGTCCCCCCAGGGACGCTCCTGGGGTCTAACCTACCACGCTGGCACAGCTCCAAGGTCAGAATCAGCGCCTCTAAGACGATGCACTTGCCCTCTTGAAATCTAGTCTTCAACCCTCCCTCGTGGGGAGTCAGAACCCAGCCAGAGGAGAAACTGGAGGACACCGCCCCCTGCTCACACCGTCCCCACTTCAGCTCATTCCGTGCCATGGACACCAAGTAATAGAGGTGGCTGAGTGGTTCCCCAGGCCAGTTTACATCTGTCGGGAAAAGCAAAAGTGTAAAGTCTCGGTCAGGACTCCTATTGGCAACAGGACCAGGCTTTGCTGTGTATGCATACTTTTTGTACATCTGCCAAGAACCCACTCAGTGGGAGCACTATTCGAGAAATACAGAAAGGAAACCAATCAATATTCTTAAGGATGACCTAATTTATTACATAGGGTATAATCAATCACCTGCTACTGAAATACACACACATACACCTATGTACATAAAATCTCCCCAAACAGACAAAAATAAAATACGCACAGCAGAGTCTGAACAACTGCATTCTACCCTGCTGCTCCTGGGCGCCACGGCCAATGGGCCCATGCAGAGGATTTCCTCCCTCCTAGTACGTGCACTGATGGAGGCAGAGAGGCTGGTGCCAATACAACCATTAGTGCATGGGCTTTCTATTAGGAACAGGGATTTGAGAGCAGGGCTGGAAGGGAGCCCTGTTCACCACGGCCTTCCAGAGGTTACTTCACTCATCTCAGTCGGCCCTGTGGGACCCGGCACTGCAGCCCTCTGCGTAGCCTGTGGCTGATGAGCTCAGCTGTCGGCCCCAGTGCCAATCATGTGGGTTCTCCCAGCCAGAGGTACAGTGAAAACCGCTCTGCGGTTAGCAACAACACCCACCTTCAGGCCCCCATACTAAGCCAGCCTTCTCAGAAAGTTCATGCAGGGGTAATTTTAGTTCTGAGGGCAGAGAACACGACGTCTCAGGTGGTGGAAAGGCCACGGTGGCATTCGTGAAAGGAGGCGACTGTCTGACCACCCAGTTACAACCCAGTTACAACAAGCCCACAGCCAAAGCTCAGAGCCGTGACTCAGCCTCCCCTCCCAGACCCTGGCTCCTGATCCAGTCTCAGCAAAACCGAAAAAGAGAGCCTCACCCACAGAAAAGGTGTTTAACCCCAGCCACAGAGCTCAGTGGAAAGTTTTATTACTTATTATGACAAAAAAAAAAACTGAGCAATAAAGATAGGTTATGCTTTTGAAAATAACCTGCTTGTCCGTGGGAGGTGGTGGCGTGAGATGGGAAGCATCCTTCAGGACCCAGGGTGGCAACTACAAGATCTGCTAACGCCTGTCCCCTCGGAGGACTGCCCATAGTTTACGAAGCCTCAGAGAACAGGAAAATAAAAGACAACTGAAGCCCAAATCTTCCACCCTGAATACGTACCAAAAACAACCCCCCGAATTAAGGCCATCGAGGTGGTGAAAGCAGGGAGCTAATGAGGCCAAAGCCGTGGCTCACACTTACATAAGGGCCAAGCAGACGCAGACAAAGACAGCACTGTGCCCCAGCCACATGCAGAGCCCTGCCCACCAGCTGTCTCACAAATCAAACCTGTGGTCGCACCGGGGAGGAGAGAGACACACACAGAGGGAGATGACTCAGTGCTCACTCTGCCTCCCTCCAAGACAAACACAAAGGACACCTCCTACTGACGGTGGGTAAGACGCGCTCTGCAGAGAAAAAGACAGCCCCCATCCACCCCTGCCTGACAACACGAGGTAGAAAGCTAACGGGAGTGAGCCACAACTCAATGCCACCTTTCTCAGAGGCCCTCCCTGACACCAGAAGGGCAGGTGTGGCCCCGCCTCCACCTGGCTCCCACCGCAGTGTGCTGGGCCCAGACCCAGAGGAGGGAGCAGCATTGCTTTCCCCTCTAACCTCTCAAGTTACGACTCTGACTTCCCCAGGGAAAGGGCTGTTTCTCAATCCTTTCCCCCAGGGCAAGCTTGAAAAGACAATTAGCAGGGGAATGGTAGTCTGGATGACAGGGACAGCCTCTACCCTCGAGCATTTTGAAATCTAACCTCCTTTCTTGAACACCATAGAAGGAACTGCTCCCAGGAGCACAGGCTGGCAGATGACAGCACAGCCACTGCTAACTTGGCTGTCCTCATACACAAGCACGACCCTGAAAAAGATTTGCTCATTAAGACCCTCTCCACAACCCCCAGAAGCCAGCAGTATCATCCCTATGGCAGGACTGAGGAACTGGCTCAAAGACAATAAGTAACTTGCTGGAGGTTACACAACTTAAGAGTGGCAGAGCAGAGAGCACCCAAGTCTCTCACCCAAACACGGCCCCTAAGGTAGAAGCAGATGGGACCCAAAGGTGACATGAATTAAATGGAGGGACACCTGTATCCTAACACAGGTCAATTTCTGATGGTGTCAAGGGTTCCATAGGAGCTGAACATGGAGGAGGTTTGGAAAGAGGGAGGAGTATCCAGACAGGAACAGGTGATGGGTCTCAGTCAGTTATTCTCAACAGGGGCTACGTGTATATTGCCTCCAAACAAGAGGCAGGGGCAGATTTTGTAGGCTGGGCCTATGGTGAAAATGGAAATTAAAGTTAATACAACAGGCCGGGCACGGTAGTTCACACCTATAATCCTCATACTCTGGGAGACCAAGGGGAGTGGATTGCTTGAGCTCAGGAGTTTGAGAATAGCCTGAGCAAGAGCGAGAGCCTGTCTCTACAAAAAATAGAAAAACTAGCTGGGGTTGTGGCAGGGGCCTTTATCCTAGCTACTTGGGAGGCTGAAGCAAGGGGATCACTTGAGCCCAGGAGTTTAAGGTTGCTGTGAGCTATGGTGTCATAGCACTCTACCCAGGCCAACAGAATAAGATTCTGTCTCAAAAATAATAATAAAAGAAATAAAAAGTTAGTGCAATAATGAGTATGAATTTTAGGTTACTTTTCCATGGGGGGGGGGGAGAAAACATTACTCTTATGTATAAAGTACAGACAAACGTATGATATGTAAACAGATAGATAGGCTATCTGTAGAATTAAAGTTCTGTAGAAGGGAAGGAAATATTCATAGTTTATACAGTATAAAGAGTAATGAAATAGCACCACATACCCACCACCAGCTTAAGATAGCCGATCAGTGCTTTAAACACCCTGGGCATCTCCCCCCACCCTTTCCATCCATTTCCCTTCCCACCCAGATGTAACAGTATTCAGAATTTCATTTTAATGGTTAGCTCATTTGTCATTGCACTTTTGCAAATGTGAATGTATCATTTAGTGCGCACATTTCTGAGCTTTCCATACATAGAATCACGGCTGACATATTCCTCTGTAACTTGGTTTGTGAGCTCGATGGTGTGACCCAAACATCCATCCATGTCGACAGTTACAATCCATTCCATTCCATCCCTTGAGATAAAATCACCGCACTTCTCCCACTTCCCCATAATCAATGTCTGGATTATTTCTGGCTCTTCATTATCACAAACACCGCTGCAATGAACATCCGGCTCACACACACGCCCCTGTTGGCAGAAGAGATTCTCCAGGGCGTATGTCAGGATTAGCGCTGGTAGCAGAGCTGTAGATGCCTCTCTGACTTCTCTAGAGAATGTGTTTGTAAGTAGTTATATCAATATATATTTTCACACCCTCTCTGCATGAGTTCAAGAGGTTACTTGATATCATCAGGATTGTTTTCTTTTTGCCAAACTAGAGAGTATGAAGTGATACCTTGTTGAGGTTTCAAGACGTAGCGGCTTCATTATCAATGAAGTTGAACATTTTTTCATAAATTGATTGGTCATTTGTGTGTCTGCTTCTGAAAATTCCACATCTGTTATACCATTTTTCTATTGAATAATGTCTTTTCTTATAAAATTTCGTTATATATTCTATATAGCAATCCTTTGTCAGTTTGCAAATAGCTTTTCAATCAGTGACTCACCTCTTCATTTTCTTTATTATGTCACTGGATGAACATAAATTTTAGTTTCATTATATTAATTTTAACATAGTTGAATTTATCAATGTTTTCCTTTATAATTTGCATTTTTTTGTGTCTTATATTAGAAAGCTTTACCTCAACATCAAAAGATGTTCCCCTATGGAATCTTTGCTAAAATATTTTGTTTTCATTTTAAGTCTTTAATTCTCTTTGAAAAAATTATTATATGTGGTGAGTATTCATTTTTAAAATACAGCTAAACAATGTGTCAGCACTATTAACCGAATAGTATCTTTTCCACCCAGACCTAAAAGGCCAGCTCTGCCATAAATTTCCATCTCTATGTAATTATTTCTGGATTTTACACACAGTCCACTCCATTGGACCATTTGTCTATCCTGGTGCCAATATAATGTCCTAATATTATGTCTTTATAATAAGTCGTAACATCTGACAGGGCATATCATCTCACTTTGATACCAATCTTCTATGATTTCATTAAAATGATTTTGAGAATATCCCTCCTTTTCTCTTTTCTAAAAAATCCTGAGAAAGATTCAAGTTATTTGTACCTCAGATGTTTGGCAGAATTGGTTTTCTAAACTGGTAGGTTTTTTTTTTTACAAATAGATTTTTAACTACGGATTTATATTCAAAGTTACAGTACTATTCAGTCTTTCAATTTCTTTTTTTTTTTTTTTGAGACGGAGCCTCAAGCTATCCCCCTGGGTAGAGTGCCATGGCATCACAGCTCATAGCAAACTCCAACTCCTGGGCTCAAGTGAGTCTCCTGCCTCCACCTCCCAAGTAGCTGGGACCACAGGCATCCGCCACAACGCCCAGGCATTTTTTGGTTGTAGCCATCATTGTTGTTTGGCGGGCCCAGGCTGGGGATTCGAACCCACCACCTTCACCACCTTAGGTGTACGTGGCTGGCGCCTTAGCCGATTGAGCCACAGGTGCCAAGCCTTTCTATTTCTTTATGAGTCAGCTTTGCTAGTTATATTATCTAGAAGTTTGTGTTTTGCCAAAGTTTTTAAAATCATAACCACAAAGTTGTATACAATGTCCTCTCATTATATTATTTCATCCCTGTAATGTCTATAGATACCATTCTAACACTGGTTATTTGTGCATTCTCTTTTTTCTTTTTTTTCCCCAGTTTTTGGCCAGAGCCAGGTTTGAACCTGCCACCTCCGGTGTATGGGGCTGGCCTTTGAGCCACAGGTGCCACCCACATTCTCTTTTATCTTGATCAATCTTGCCATTAATGATTTCATTAACTTCTTTTTGTTCTTTCTTTTCTGACTTCAGTTGTCTGCTTATCTCATTAACTTCAGCGTTTCTTCTTTTTTAATATGAACATGTAGGATTACAGTTTCCAATTAAATACCACTCACTGTACCCTGAAGTTTTGATGTTTAATATTTTTTCCATTTATTTATAAATATTTTCTAGGCTATAGTGAGTTTTCTTCTTTGACCTATGACTTATTTAAAGCACGTTTTCTTTTTTAATTTCTAGATAAATCAGAGTTTTCAGGTTATCTTGTTATTGCTTTCCAACTTAATTTCACCGGGATTAAAGAAATTAACCTACATAAAGCATTCTTTGAAATTTATTGAAAATTACTTTATGCTTTGGTATGTGGTCAGCTTGTATAAATATTCTATATGTTCTTAAAAAGAATGTGGGCTCTGAAGTTTCATGCAACAACTTTTATACATATAAATTCTTTATAATAAAGTTTATTACGTGTACTCTTCCTTATTGGGCCTTTTTTCCTCTATCAAACACACACACACATACAGTACATATATATATTTTTGAGACAGGGTCTCACTCTGTCACCCAGACTGGAAGATAGTGGTACAATACTAACTCACTCCTGGGCTCAAGGGATGGATCCTCCTGCCTAGGCTTCCCCAATAGCTAGAACTAGACATATGCCATCACACCCAGCTAATTTTTTTTTCTTTTTTCTGTAAAGGTAGGGTCTTACTATGTTCAGCAGGCTGGTCTCCAGCTTCTAATCTCAAGAAATCCTCCTGCCTCGCCTTCTGAAGTGCTGGGATTATAAGCATGAGCCACTACCACTACAATAAACCAGCTACTACCAGCCTGGCTGATAGATCAATTATTGATAGTTATGTCAAAATCTCTCCCTACAATCATACATTTATCTATCTTTATGGTTTAGGTCACCTTTTGGATTGTAGATTTTGAAGCAAACAAATTTAAAATTGTAACATCTTCCTAATGGCAAAATGATCTCTAGTATTAAGCAATAACCCTTTGTCATTAGTAACGCTTCTAGGTAGCTATTAATAAAACTGCACCACTATTTTGTTGTGGAGAGAGGAAGTTTATATTTCCCTGGAATATCTTTCCCTACCTTTTTCGTTCAAATTTTGTGTCCTACTGTTTTACATATATCTGGCTAAGAATTACATGTCTAGATTGTGGTTTTTTATCTTTTTCTTTCTTTCTTTCTTTTTTGAGACAATCTCACTTTGTTGCTCTTGACAGTGCATAGAGTGCCATGGTGGTGGCACAGCTCACATCAACCTCAAACTCTTGGGCTCAAACAATCCTCTTGCCTCAGCCTCCCAAGTATCTGGGACTACAGGTGTCCACCACAACGCCCAGCTAGTTTTTCTATTTTTAGTAGAGACGAAGTCTCACTCTTGGCCCAGGCTGGTCTCAATCTCCCAAGCTCAGGTAATCCACCTGCCTCAGCCTCCCAGAGTGCTAGGATTACAGGCTTGAGCCACTGTGCCCAGTCTTGCTTTTTTTTTTTTTTAATCTAGTCTGACGATCTTTGAGAATCCACTCAGTAACTATGATTACTAACGTATTGAAATTTATCTCTGCCATTTCTTTTGTGCTTTCTCTGTGCCCTGATCTGTCCAGGTTCCATCTTTATTTTTAAAAATGATGACATTTCCAACAATGAAGCTCCTCCTTTTAAGGGAGAAAAAAGAATCATACTATCTTATTAACCCTGTTTCACAGAGGGCAACTGCTATGGTTTGAATATTTGTCCCCTCCAAAACTCTTATGGAAATTTAATCCTCAAGGCGGCAATATTGAGAGCTGGAACCTCTCAGAGGTGATTGGGTCACGTGAGCTCTGCCTTCACAAGTAGGTAAATTCATTCATGGATGAATGGATTAACAGGTATCATGTGAGGAGGACCACTGGCTTGATAAGAGGAAGAGAGACCCGAACCTGCACCCTTAGCCCCCTCGCCATGTAATGCCCTGTGACACCTGGGACTTTGCAGAGAACCTCCATCAGATGCAGCCCCTCAATCTTGCACATACCAGCATCCATAATTGTAACAAATAAATTCCTTTTGTTAATACATTATCCAGTTTCAGATATTGTTATAAGCAATAAAAAACAGACCAAGATAAGTATAAATTAAGATATAATGATTAAAAAGCTTTCCTAAGGTTAGAAAGCTAATCAGTGATGGAACCAAGGACTAAACACGAATAATGTGATGTGTGTCATTGTTCTCTGACACAACTGGCTCTTAGTCACAACAACAGCAGTAAAATTTGATGTTTTACTATAGGTTACCCTCAAAACTCTTTCCTTTAAAAAAAAAAATAACTTTTTCCTTTTTTCCTTATGGAGAAAAAAAGGGCAGGTGCAAAGTTATTCACTTTACCTATGGGAAAACCGGGACTGAGGTTTATATGTCATTTATCTATGGGCAGACAGACTTTCTATGTTGTGAGTAAAAGTGTTAAATTTCTAGAAATTTTGAATTGTTGAGAAAAAAACTAAACAAAAATTGTAAGGAAAAAAGAAATCCATTATGAGAGCTGAGATATATTTTTATTACTAGCTTAGGAACACAAAAAAATGTATTATTTATTATTAGGTCTGCCCAGTAAGTTACAGGAAATTTTGAATACACTCAGATCTGACAACATCGATGTATCAGTTTCTGCCACTTTAGAAGATGGAAGCCACCGCTTGAGTACCGATAGTAATTCATTTCACATGTAAAGGAAAATTATGCTATTGGGATTCCCTATTTTCCAGGATGAGAAGCAGGCCCAGAAAATACCAATTTTCAGGAAAGAGCCAAAAAGTGGCCTGAGTTTGTTGCCCGTCTCCAGCCACATGGCACCCGTTTCCTGAGTCTCACTTTCTGGTGTCTCCATTCCCGAGGCTTCTGCTTCCCCCATCCTTTGGTATTATCACTTCCAGGAATTTCTGAGAGTCAAATGTTTTTCCTGGGTTCAGTTGTGTCCAAGTCAGCTTTTGGTTGTGTCTTGTTTTCACTTGGCAGATTTCTAAGCACAGACTCATTAATTTTTTTATGTTAGGAATCAACAGCAGACAAGACGCACGCATCAGAGGCCACTGGGCAACTGCCTGGTCCCTGGAGGACAGAAAGAGTCCCCCTGGCAGTATCTTGGGTCCCTTGGAGAGTCTCAATGCTGCCTCACATGAAAACACTTTTCAAATATCCACTGTGAAGAACCACTTGTTCTCAAATCCAAGCCGAGGCAAGAGCAAAATGCTATGGAATTCTTTTCTGAAACAGTTGCCACAGCATAAATTACTTAATGTTAAAATTATTCCCACATATCATTACCTCCTTCTGAACTTGAAAGAAAAATCACCTCGATTCTCAATTACAGGCAACTTTTTACAAGATCATTTGCTTAGGAATGATCTTAAAGACTACCACTGAAGTTAGTTTACTCTTACTTATTCTATGGCTTGAAAAAATAATTTGGAGAAAGTAAGTGCAAGATAAGAATATAGAGACCTTCAACTTAAATGTGTTATTGATCATGAACAACTTTCTCACACATTTTCCAGCTTCCCAAGATAATCTCCATGTCTTCTGATTCCTAGATCATAACTTTTCACAAAACGCAAATAAGACACTTAACAGGAAAGAAACACATAATCATACCTTCCTTGCGAGCAGGATGGCCATCTGAGACACTGCCATGTGGCCAAGAAGAAGCCACACCAGCCACTGCTTCCCCCATTCCATCCAGAAGCTCCATTCAAAGTCCGTTGGGTCCTAAATAGATCAAAATAGGAGTTTATCAGAGAGATTTGGGAACATGTCTGAGTCAGAACACAAACCCCAATCAATAAAACAACCCAAAAGAAAGCCAATGTGAGTCCAGACTCTGTGAACTACCATGTATCCACTCTGAGTCTTGTCCCTACCCACCCCGGACTCTCTCCACCAGCTTGCTGGTCTCTTTGCCATTCCCCAAATGTACTTGTACTTGCTACCACTCAGCGTCTTTCTTAACGCTGATCCCCAGGCATCTTCCAACATAGAAACTATTATTATCTACATTTTGTAAAAGATAAAACAAAGGCTTAAGGAATTCTATTCATTTAGCCCATGTCACATAGACAGTACAAGTCATAAACTGAGACTATCCCAGTTTAGACACCTAGATACTTTCACTAATAAATATAAATTGGACACTAATAAAATTGGTTACGGTCAATGATGTTAAATCTTGTCATTTATAGGCAACAGGATAATTTGATAGAGAAATTCACTAATTTCATATAAACATATAATACAAGAATGAAAGGTACACTCTGTGTCCACGTAGCTCTCTGTCTGCACTGGACCCAGGTTCCATGCCTGTGATGCTCCTTGGCAGGAGCAGGTGGAAACCTCTGACAAGAGTAAACATGTGGACACCGGGGCACCAAGGGCTAAACGCCATGGCCTCAGGAGCCCGGGGAGATCACAGTGGCCAAACTGAGCATGGAGAGAATACACACAGTGACTGGCCACCCTGAAACAGGCACAGCAGGCCTGGCCAGTGAGCATCTCAGCAACACCTTGCCAAGGCGAGGATCTGAGGCTTCAGAATTTGCTCATGTGTGGGTAGGAAAGGAATCCTGCAATCCTCACCAATCTCAAATGGAACTTGGATGGAGCCCCACTTACCTGGGTTTAGAGGAAAATACGGATTTTTTGTGTGTCTGAGGAGTGTGGGTCAATTTCATCCCAGTTACACATATACTAAAACTTGTTCAGAAGGCAAAATACAGATGAAAATGATCTTGATTCATATCAGACTATTAATGCAGAGGTAGTAGGCCTAGCAGCTAAGGCTTGGTTTGGGCCCCACATTACCCGCCGACTGGCTGTGATGACCTTGAACATGATCCTTAACCTTTCCGTTCTGGTTCTTCACATGACAGTAGTACTCATAGGGATTTTTTTTTTTAGGTATATTTAAATAAGAGCACATGTACATGAAAAGTTTAGAGCAGAGCCCAACACACAGTATTAACAGTGCCAATTATTAATCCCATGTGCTTCTCATCCTTTGCTACCCACCAACCAAAACTATAGGCTTTAATTTATCCCACTTGTTTAAATAAAAAGTGTTTTCCCATTTTCCCAAATAAATACAATACTGTTCTTTCTCAAATAACATATGTTCCCCCCACCCCAAGATCTTTAAACACACACAACCTGCTCAAAAAGCCCACATCCCATGCTGAAAAATCACAGCTCTAGTTGAATTCCTTGTTTAGAGACAAGTGTATCAGGACCCGGATGCCTGCGGTCACACAGCCAGGTGACACAGCACTCAACCCTCTAACCTGGCTCTTCATCCCTGATCCAGAGCTTACTTCCCTACCTGGAAACTTCCCAACTAGTAAAGAGTCATCCAAATGAATAAAGGTGAAAGGTTCAGAGGTCATGTGATGCTGTCATGCTAGTAAAATACCACTTTTGTAACAGGGATACAGGTAAAAGATACTAAAAACCACTACTGAATTTTTAAAATACCCCAATCAAAAAACTGCCAACATTTTAGCTTTTTAAATACAATATTTTTGAACACTAAGAATACCATTAGAATTCATGACCCCAGGCTCACCTCTGCCTCAAAACTTCTTGAAGTTTAATATTTTTAGAGAGAAAAAAGGATACAAGATGACAAAAAAAAAGACTTTCTGTTCCACAGAAGGCTCAGGACTGCCGGAAACTCTGTGCTGGTCAGATCTCACCCACAAAAATTACACATGGTCTTTCACCACTAAATCTTTCAGAAATATTTATTTAAAGGGAATAAAAATGTCTCCGTCATGTCTATTCCTTCTCATTTTAAAATACTGTAGTTACCTAAAAGGAAATAACCAGACAGAAAACCTGAGCCACGGAACAGAGGGTGACAGGGAAGGACACGGGTAAGACAAGGCAAACGTGAAAGTCTCGGGTCAGGAACGACTTCTTCATGTTCTTCTCCTCCTCCCATTTCCTATCTGACCCCAAGGCTCGTAGTCAGTTAGAAACCTCTTCCGTACTGTAAGGGGATCAGATACCAACCAGGGGACATCCTGGTCAAAAAGAACCAGGAAGGCCCTTCCATGGAGGAGGGAGAGGAATCCAGGGAAAAGGAATCTAGGTCCAACCTGTGAGATCAAACTTCAACGTGCATGCAAATCACTTGTGCATATGCATCTGGGTGCAGCTTGGGAGTCTGTACTTCTAATAAACTCCCAGATGATGCAATGCTTCTGGCCTGGGGATCACATGTTGAGTAGCAGAGATCTACACGACTAATTACGCCTTCCTACAGCCACACGTTCATAAACTCCAAGAACTCTTAACAGCTCTGAAACTGGCTACCTAACACTCGCCAACAAAGTAATCAGCACCCTGCTCATCCCTGAGAGCTCTGAGCACTTAGATTTAAGAATTCCCTGGACCAGATAAATTAACAAATGTGGTTGTTTATTCTGAGGCTTGCAGTCTGCAACTGGGCAAAACAGAGAACTCTGAGGGACACAACAGTTCTGATTATACAGTAGCTCTAACTTCCTGGTGAAACACTGTTTTTCTTAACAAAAGAATAGGAGTGGGCCCGATGTTCTTAGCTGCCTCTTTTCCTACACACAGCAGCGAGGGCAAATACAAGACAGAATTCCTCAGCCCACATCGCTCAATGTCTAAATGGGAAGACTTCCCCCCCCAGCACCAACCAACACCACCACACCCCATAAGCAAGACACACTGAAAACAGCTGCAAGGCAGGAGCGGGGACAGAGGGGCGATGTAACTGCCTGGAGAGAATGAGCAAAACTGACAGAGGCCTGGCCTCTCTTCTCTCACACCCACTGATGAGCACTCGGACCACAATCCTTAAAATCGTTTGCTTGTTTAATGAATAGACTGTATCTTTCAGAGCAGTTTTAGGTTCACAGCAGAATTGAGCCCGGGAGAGGGTTCCCATATCCCATCCCCACACCCGCACAGCCTCTCCCACCACCACCAGCCCCCACCACAGGGGTACATTTGTTGCAACTGATGAACCTACATAGATACATTATTGTCACCCAAGTCCAATGTCACTCTTGCTGGTGTACATTCTATGGGTCTGGACAAACCTCCTATATAATGACACATGATGGCATCACTCAGAGTAGCTGCACTGCCCTACACAACCACTAGGCTCCGCCTGTTCATCCCGCTCACCCCTGCCCAACCCCCCACCCCGTGGCAACCACTGAACTTTTTACTGTCTCCATAGTTTTGCCTTTCCTGGAAGGTTACATAGTTGAAATAAAGTAGTTTTGTTTTTGTTTTGTCAACTGCACGTTATAGATGCGTAACCAAGAGGTCAAAAAAGCAATTTATTTGCCCGAAGCTACTAAGGGGCAGAGTTGGTTTCAAACCAAGTCCTGTTTCATGTCAAAGAAGAAAGTCTTTTCTAAGATGTTTCTATCCCGCTGGTCCCTCTACCTGGACTGCTCCTCCCTCCACACACACAACACCATGTGACCAAGTAATCTCCATTCTAGAGGGCACCTCATTCATGCCCCCATAACCACAAAGCCAGTGTGGTGACATGCACAAGAACTCAATAACTGGCACAGTCCAAATGTCAGCTCAAGAGTGACACCTTCAAGCCCCACCTCCCAGGGGGACCTGGGACTTTCATTAAACTACACAGCATATTTATTATACCACTTTTATTCCTGTATCTTCTCTCTAGGGGAAAATTGGTAAGTTCCCTATGAGCAAGAGCCTTGACTTAAATCTGTATTATAGACATGCGACATTCCGTCAGCCTTCCAAATGGTACGGCAAGTGGGAGGGAGCAGAGAAACCAGGCGGCCTCAGTTCTAGTCCCACTTCTGCCCTCGTCTAAACTTGGGCAACTTAACTATCTAGACTTGAATTTCCTTGTTTGTAAAATGAAGGGCTGCATTAGCACAATGTTTAAGATTCCTTTCAGAAGAGTAGGAAAAATAGTTATTTCCCAGGCTAAAGGAAAGAAACACGGAGAGAGTAGTAGGTTGAGTCCTGGCTGAGTGCCCACCTTTAGAGAGAGGGAATGATCCCCCTCCTCACACTACCATGTGACCAAGGCAGAAAGTTACATGAAAAAATTCCTGGCAAAAGAGGACTCACATTATTAACTCACTGCTAAGTAAATCTTTCCTCCTCCCAGCCTTGAATTCTCATCACCCTTACAGCCTGAGAGATTCTAACAACTAAGAGGCTGGGAGATTGCATTGTTACCACAGGGGGGAGGGCTAAGATTCTGATTCTGTTATTTCTCTTGGATTCCCTAGATAATACTGAATTAAACCACAGACTTGAAGCCTATTTTCCAGCTGAAGACAACACAGACATGTGGCTAATAAGGCCCGGTCAAGAGACTAAAATGTTTAAATTACCAGACGCCAAGGCAACCGTCAAGATGCCCCAAGTAAAGAGAGAAGTTCATCCTGTAGCCGCGTTGGGTCACAAAATCTACTAGTTCCTCAACTCAGACGCCCCATCAGGATCTGCTTTACTGCACCTGTGGACAGCACTGGCGATCATGTGCACAGACGTCCATATCCCCAGGTGGAGCAGATGCTCCTGACAACCCAGGGAGAGGCTCATGGCAGCACCTCAATTAGTCTTTGAGAGCCAGGAAAAGCTCACAGCTGCTGCAAATCTTCTTCTATCAGTGGTTCTCAACCTTCCTAACGCCGCGAGGTATTTTCATTGTTACAAAGGAGTCACGACCCACAGGCTGAGAACGGCTGCTAGAGACATGGGCAAAATAGAGAACTATTACAGTTAAGGACTTAGTTCACACTTATAAAAATTACATAAATTAAAGGATGGGAAATACTGGGAGTCAGGCCTGAAATGTATTAAGTACTACGTGCATGACCTGAAACAGAGGCACCCAGTGGTGACATATGAGCGCGTTGAACTGTTTAAGATCCCAACTCCACTCAAAAGAAAGGAAAGATGAAAGGTCCTAGAGGCTGTGGATTCAAAGAGAAGGGAAGTCACATGGAATGGCAGTGTCAGGAAAGCTGAAAGGCCATGGGGAGCAGCCATCTTCACCTCCTCTAAAGAAAATACCTGTTCCATATGGCAGATTGATTAGCTAAGTCACCTCCCTCCAAACTCCTCCTAGGGTGACCTCCTGTCCATTAGCCCGTGGAAGGCTGCTAACTGCATGTTCCAGAATTCCTTGTAACTGGTACCCCTGAAAATGGTCTGACTCCTGAAGAACAAATATACACACTATGACTTGAAGGCAAAATACAACATAGCATAGGTGTCCAACCTTTTTATTTCTGCCACACATTGGAAAATAAGACTTGTCTTAGGCACACAGTAAATACACAACACTAATGAAAGCTTATTAGCACGATTTTCATGATATCTGACACCACAGATAAGCTACAAAATCTTCACAAAATCAGTGTGGGCCTGTGGGCACAGGTTCACCGGCCCTGTATGGGCTGGGACCCCACTGAAGGAATGGTGGCAGAGGCCCTCTGCTCTGCAGCAGTCACGGGGGAGACTTCAGGGGTCCAGGCAGCCCTAGGGTGACTGAAGCATCCCAGGTGGCAATTTTTGCAAATGCAGCGCAGCCCTAGGCTGTCAGGCAGTAGCTGAGCACCTGCAGCAATTCTGTGGTGTGAATCTGGGAATTGTTCTGAGAAGCTCCCCTAGTGCCCACTGGGACAGGCCTTTCAACTCCTCTGAAACACAACCTTAAATACCTTCAATAATTCTCTCCCATTTTAGAATGGATTCTGTCATCTGCAGTAAAACCTGGATTAACGTATCATTACGACTAGAATCCAGCTCTCACTTTAGGATAGAAGCATTATGAAAATAACTAACTTGGAAGAACACTATTTTGAAATTAATATTCAACAGAGGAAAATGAATGAGTGTTCAAGAACCAGATAATGAAAACAGTGAGTGTTTGTTAGGATGCACTCCCAAATGCATCTATTGTTTCAAAACCAAAGTATCTGTAACATTCACAACATGAACATAAATGTTTGAAATGATGAATGTCCCAATTATCCTGATTTGGTCATTAGACATTGTATATAGGTATCGAAATATCATATACACTCCCCAAATATGTGCAACTATTATGCAGTAGAATCTCTACAAATTGACCACCCAAGGGACGGGAGGTGCTCATATGGAGATGGGCAGCAGAAAGAACTAGGCCTACTACTATACTAATACACACATGTGGTGCATGTCTGATCTATGACAATTAGGTCAATTTAAGGAGGTGGTCAGTAGAGGGAGGTGATCAGTAGAACCTACGAAGGTTCTACTGTATATCATTAAAAAAGTAAACAAACAGAAAATTACCTACCCTATCCACTAGTCTAAATGTTTTATTATCATCCCTCTTTTTCTTTCAGATAGCAAAAACTGAGTGGAAAAGTAAATATGTTTACTATTTTCCTTATTCTTGTTTCCCATATGTTATAAAAACAAAATACACTAGAAACATAGTACTGGACAGTTTTGCATGTGTATTTCCTAAATAGCATTAGTTCTGTGATCAGAGAAAACCTTCATAAGGTTCTCAAAATCAGAAATGTTTTCCTTCACATTAAAGGCAGCAAACTCACCTTAATGGCCCATAGATCTTCAGATAAAAGCCACGAAAGGAGAATAACGTTGCAGGAATTCTGCACAGAAGAGGCACTGCTCTCTGGATGAACTCAGACTAATGATTCATTGAGCAATTATTGCAAGAGTTTTCTTGTCTCTCTAAACAGCTGCTTTGCTATTTCTAAAATAATTCAAACTAAATCATTTTCCTGCTTGCGATGTTGAGACAACACTCTCTCCCCTTCAATGTGTCCAGAAGGATAAAATGCTTCCATTAACAAAACTTATTTTTTCCTGTAAATAACAAAGGCTCTGCTGAAACATCTTCACTATCCTGTATAGGTGGGGAAGATGCTTCCGAGGGAGGGAATGCCACCGACATCGCAGGCACACACTGCACTGTGCCACTGTGTACCACCCCCAGAGCCTTCACCCCTCCTCACCACCCAAACCAGGCAAACTGGTCCAGGGGAGAGAGCGAGTGTTTTGTGGACAAAAGAGAAGAGAAAGCCCCTTAAAATGACTTAATTAAACCATGAAGACCAAATTAACACTGGTAAACTCTGTGAATATCTTCAAGACAGCTGCCAACCTAAACTCAGTAACAACCTTTGTTTCCAACTCTCTACCTGCCTATTTCCTAAAAGTCACTCTGGATAATGCAAGACTATGCATATCCTTGGTGTAACATGGATAGATTCTGTTCTGCTGCCCTATTGTTCCATATTCCTTCACTCTCCCTACAGCTAAAAATGAAGGAATCACATGTTGAAAAAGAAATATTAAATTACAGCATAACATCAAAGTACAAAAATTATATTATCCCCGCACTGCTCCAACTGGAAAGCCACTGACCATATTTTCTAGAAGGTGTATGAAAAAGAGAGCTGTAAACAATGAATGAGGCTGATAAACAAGATAGGGACCATGACAAAAAAAACGTAATGAATGGGATGACTACACAGCAAATTATATGAACTAATGACCTGTCCACTCCAAATTATGCTAATAAGCCATACATCCCAGTAGCGTCACTCCCCCAGACAAAGCGAGTCACAGTAACATGGAGGAAAAAAGATCCCCAGCCCACTGGGGGCCACAGTCCCAGGAAATGGCCCTCACACTCACAGAATTTGCTTTCTGTTTAGGAAGTCTTCACACATTCAAAAAAACTAATTTATACCTACTAGTTTATACAGTAGACAAACACAAGCAAACTGAAACTCTAGGTGGAGTCTCATAATGCTAGAGGTCCCCAAAGCAAAAGGCTGAACTAAGAGAGAAAGAGTGGTGGGGTGCAATGCCTCACACCCATAATCCCAGCACTGTGGAAGGCTGAGGCAGGAGGATTTTGATACCAGCCTGAACAAGAGTGAGACACCCCCCCAACCTCCACTAAAAAATAGAAAACTTAGGTTTAGCAGTACACACCTATAGTCCCAGCTACTTGCTACTTGGGAAGCCGAGGCAGAAGGATCACATGAGCCCAGGAGTTTGATGTTGCCATGAGCCACAATGATGCCACTGCACTCTACCCATGATGACATAGAGAGTTAGAGAGAAAAAAAAAAAAAAAACCTAACATTTTTGTAAGGTGACCAGATTTTAACATTGGTAAAGCGGGACACCATTGACCGGGGGGTAGGGGTCTTAATTAAAAATTTGGTCTATATGGAGCAACAAAAATTTTTATAGAATGCAAAAATAATATTGTAATGTTTTTTTAAATTTCAACATAAGTACAATTTACAAATATAATACATTCAAAATTATGTATAGTATTACTTTATTCTTTGGCATATTTCTCATTTGAGTGAATTTTTTTTAGTAGATTGCTGTCCTTGTTTAAAAGGTCATGGAATTTTTCATGAGAATTTTTTTTTTTTTTTTTTTTTGAGACGAAGCCTCAAGCTATCCCCCTGGGGCAGAGTGCCATGGCATCACAGCTCATAGCAACCTCCAACTCCTGGGCTCAAGCGAGTCTCCTGCCTCTGCCTCCCAAGTAGCTGGGACCACAGGCGCCCGCCACAACGCCCGGCCATTTTTTGGTTGCAG
>CAUYQV010032147.1:0-17267 GCA_963574575.1 Galagoides demidoff | reverse complement strand
GCAGACTCCGTGGTTGAACAGACAAGGCTGGGGATCACCCAGTCCGTTAGCTCAGCACGTTACTACACGTAGAGTCAGGTAGTGACTCTCCCTCACCACCACCTCTAACATCAGGATGTTTCCACTTAAAAATTGCTTCTTGGCTCAGCGCCTGTGGCTCAATCAGCTAAGGCGCCAGCCACATATACCTAAGGTGGCGGGTTCAAATCCCCAGCCCGGGCCCGCCAAACAACAATGATGGTTGCAACCAAAAAATGGCCAGGTGTTGTGGCAGGCGCCTGTGGTCCCAGCTTCTTGGGAGGCGGAGGCAGGAGACTCGCTTGAGCCCAGGAGTTGGAGGTTTCTATGAGCTGTGATGCCATGGCACTCTACCCAGGGGGATAGTTGAGGCTCCATCTCAAAAAAAAAAAAAATTGCTTCTTAACCTTCACACTCATTAGGACAACCACTACCCACATCTGGGAACATCCCTGTAGAGATGGTATTTAACTGTCATGACAAAACTTGACTGGGTGACTTAAACAACAGAAATTTATTTTCTCATAGTTCTGAAAGATGGAAGTCTAAAGTGATAGCAGAGTTGGTCTCTTCTGAGGCCTCTCTCTGTGGCCCAAGGGTGGCTGCCTCTGTGTCTTCTCCGGCGTCTTCCCTCTCTGTTGTCTGCATCCTGGTCCCCCCTTCCCATAAGGACACCCATTACATTGGCTTCAGGCCCACCTGTACAACCTTATTTTACCTTAATCATCTCTTTAAAAGCCCTATCTCCAAAGACAGTCACTTCCTGGGGTACTGGGTATTAGGACTTCACTCCATGAGTTTTGGACACAATTTAACCCCGAACAGATCCCTGGTAGGACTCTGCAATGAGGTATGTAGCACTTTTTCTAGGATGAGTTCACAGATTTAATTGTCAGGCTTCATATAGCTAAAAGAACTGAATTCGGGGTCTGAGAGAGAGCTATTTGTGTACCCCTGTTTATGACAGCATTATTCACAAAAGCAGGAAAGAAGCAGGTGGAAGCAGCCAAAATGCCCAGCCCCGGATGGACAGGAAGATGTGATATAGGGTGTGCATACCATGGAATATTATTCTTCCTTGAAAAGGAAGCAAATTCTGATACCTGTGCTTCAATGTGGATAAACCTTGAGGATATTGTGCTAAGTAAAGTAAGTCAATCACAAGAAGGCAAATGCAGTATGATTTCACTTAAATGGGGTATCAAGAGTAGTAAAACTCACAGAAATAGGATGTGGAAAGGTGGCTGCCAAGGACTGCGGGAGGACAAGTTGTCATTTAAGGAGTGCAGAGTTTCAGTTTTGCAAGACAGACAAGTGCTGTTGCTGCTGTGCAACAGCACGGACAGACTCAACGCTACTCACTCTACACTTAGAAAGGGCTAACAAGGCAAATTTTATGCTGTGCGCATTGTATCACAATTAGTATTTTTAATTTTTTTAATTTTTAAAAATACAGCTTGTCATCCAATCCCAAAAGCTAGTAGCCAAATTGAAATAGCAAAACAATTCCAATGCCACCTTAAATTATGCTTCCCTGTCTGTTTTCTATACTGGACCAGTTCACCTGATTTAAATTCTGTTTAGATGATAGACCCTTGCTGTCTTCTAAACCAGCAGTAGTATCTTATTATTTTGTCCCAGTGCTGTATGTGACCTGTTCAGCTTAAAATTCCCCATGCAGTACGCCTCATAATCCTGAATTCCATGTGAATGCTAGAGAACTGGTATCTCCATCACTGAATTAAGCCATGGAGGGTTTGTTTAGAGGAAGATTTGAAGTTGTTCCTCATTTTCCCTTCACAGGCTGTGGTACAATGTCAATGCCAATTTTTAAGGCTTGGTTACAGAATCAACTAACCTACAAAAGGCATTCTGTAGCTTCATTGTGTTCCTTTCACAAATTGGTATTTGTCACTCCATTTCTTCTATGATCTGGATGGTGGCCCCCAAATAACACTAAGTAGAAACACCTGTTTTAAGGCATTGCTCCCAGCAGCGTCCTCACTGCCTTTGCAGCCACTGAGACGTTTAGCATCCAAATGAGATCGAACCCAACTGTCGGCACAGAAATGAGCTCAGGTCGGTGGTTCCTCCCCAAGAAATTCATTATTAAAAGGGGAGACTTTTGCATTTGAAACCATGTCAAAACCATCTAAAATAATATAAAATAATTAACAACTTGACCCAAGACTAGCTGCCAGGAATAAACAATTTCCAAAAAAGTGTTCTTTTAGCCAACATCTCAAGGAAAAGAGCTGTACACATAAACTACACTGAGGAAAGGTAACTTTTTGGTTTAAATTATCTGAATAGTCTCAGACCCTCTTTATTTAATTTAAATTTTGGAGACAAAAAAAGGATAATAAGAACAGGTTGGAAAGATTAAGATAAGGAAAGAGGATGGGGAAAGAGTGAGATAAAAAATAGTCTCTATTCTAGCCCTCCACCCTTGGAACTAGATCATGTTATCTTGTGCTCACAGGTAACAAGGCCAGAGTGCTGGCTGGTGATCTGGCCAGGCAGGTCAAATCATCTCGAATAGACAGAATGAGTGTATTAATCAAGTTCCCTGGAAAAACAGAACTAACAGAGAGATTTATTTAAGGAACTACCTCATCCCATTGTGGGGGATGATGAAATTCCAAAGTCTGTAGGGCAGGCCAGAAGACAGGCACTTTCTGATGTGATAGTCTTTTCTTTCTTTCTTTCTTTCTTTCTTTCTTTCTTTCTTTCTTTCTTTCTTTCTTTCTTTCTTTCTTTCTTTCTTTCTTTCCTTCTTTCCTTCTTTCCTTCTTTCCTTCTTTCTTTCTTTCTTTCTTTCCAGAGGTTTACTTAGCAGAGTGCCTTGGTGTCATAGCACAGCAACCTCAAACTCTTGGGTTCAGGCAATCACTTTGCCTTAGTCTCCCAAGTAGCTGCGATTACAGGTACCTGGCTAGTTTTTTCTATTTTCGTAATGATGGGGTCTTGCTCTAGCTAATTGCTGGTCTCCTGAGCTCAAGCAATCCACCCACCTGGGCCTTCCAGAGTGCTAGGATTACAGGCTTGAGCCACTACACCCAACCTGATTCAATAGTCTTGAGCACAAAATCCACAGGCTGAGGGTCTCTATGTTGAAGTCTTACAGCAGAAGAAGTTCTTGTGGAAACCTCAATCATGCCCTTATGGCATTCCGTTGATTGAATGAGGTCCACTCACATCATGTGTGGTAATCTACTTCACTCAAAGCCTACTGGTTGAAGTGTCAATCACCTTCACAGCAACATCTAGACCAGTGTTTAACCAGACATAGTGTTGCTAAATTGACACATGAAATTAACTATCACAATGACTGTTCTTTTATAACCTGTAGTTGTTTGTTAGAGTCACTTATTTGCCCTTGGGATCTGACCAGTTGTCGTTTTTCCTTAGAATGTAACAGTAAAGGGAAGTTTAGCCTAACTAACTCTGCTTTTCCTTCTGACTCCCAGCAGCAATATCCCTGAGATCAAAAGACTCTGCTTAGCTCCACATGCAGTCCAGCTAATTGTGGCATAAATGTAGTTTGTAGTTCAACTTTAGAAGAAAAATGATAACCATCCCTTTCCCAAAACTAACTCCCAGGGGATGAGGAAAGTATGCACGTGTGTAACAACAGATGGTAAAGATATGGCCCGACCTACATCATCCACAGTTAACTGACCAAAAACAAAGAAGTTCCATAACCTCCTCAGACCCTCGCTCATGCCCAGAAGTCTGCAGTTCTTGGTCACCTGTTGCATTCCCCCTCCAACTTCAGATGGTTCTTTGAGGTGTTACTCTACCATCTTCTCAGTTTGCTGGCTTTCTAAGTAAAGTTGCTTCCCTTGTCTCTCAGCTGTTTGACTGTCATGTGGCAAGTGGTACCAACTTGGACTTGGTTGCAAAATCAAGAGGCAAAGAGAATGCTGGTTTTATTCACTCAGCTCTTGCATTTCATCTCTTGAAGGAAGAAAGACAAGGAGACTGAGAAAAAGAAGTTGCAGTGACTTTTTGTTTTAATGTGTGTATTTGTCAACCAGGTGTTAATGAACTTGAGAGATGCATCACCTCCCCAGAGGTACAGTCCTGACCTCCTCTGCCTTATCGGTCTCAGAGGCATTAGCCCAGTCTTCCTAGGATGCACCAGAATCAGGCACTGTCTTCTCTTTCTCCGTCCACATTTCACAGTAGAACCATCACGTAGAGCCCCACCCAGGAAACAGAGCAACCGGTCAACCCAGGAACATGAGGCTGTCGACAGGTAGAGAATATATTTTACATAAATCAGGAAAAGCTGTCATACTGAGCCCAGTTCCCTGCTCTGACACCAGGAAACACTCAGGCAGGTACTTCCAGATACAGAAGAGAGAAAGCCTCTTCTGTGCCTGTTTGAGCCAAGACACCTAGGTACAGGTAAAAGTCCTAACTCTTGACACCATCGGTAGGACTTGCAGGCTAACAGCAATATCCTTCAGGAGCTTATTGCAAGGGGTGTGTTGGTCTCTTCTCACAAATCATCTCTTCCTGAGCTGTGTTTAGGGCACCAAACTGCCCATCTCGAAAAACCTGCTTTTGCCTCCATGACACCTGGTGTTCAGTCCTGGTACCTCTCACCCTTCTCCCGGTAGCCATCACTGTAGCCTCATTTCTGCACCCCACCAGCTTAGCTTCCAAACCAAACCCATGTAGGATGTCAAATTAGGTGTTCCTTTCATCCATTGACTCTTCCTTCAGGGCAGTGAAAAGGGGCCTTGCTCGAGGCCAGGTCAAGAGATAACTGGGAATTGTGTGAAGCCCTAATGAGCACAGCCTGAAGGTCCTGGCTGTGTTCACACTTCCACTGGCCGCAATGCTTCAACATGTCACACCACTGGCCCTAACTCTCCCATCCAGGGGTCTCCCGGCCCAGGCAGGGCCCCCACTCCCCCCTCTGTAATTGCCTCACACCCTTGTGTAACTGTTAATTAAATGCCTCATTTCTTGGCACGTATATGGGCTTGAGCCATCTGCTTATTGATCACATTCTTCTGAATATACTGGATTTTATGGAAGCCAGCCACAAAGCAGGTTATATTGCAGGTGGCCCATTGAAAAGTTTTCTCTAGTGCAAACTTGAGAGTGTGTGGTGTGTAGTGACCTGTGGGCATACACATGAATTAACAAGCCACAGACATGGGGTTGCAAAACTCGGACACTATCATTGTTAAAAAGGAATCCCAGTGGCTCACACCTGTAAACCTAGCACTCTGGGAGGCTAAATTAGGTGGATTGCCTTAGCTTAGGAGTTCAAGACCAGCCTAAGCAAGAGTAAGGCCCCATCTCTACTAAAAGTAGAAAAACTAGCTGTGGATTATGGTGAGCACCTATAGCCCCAGCTACTCAGGAGGCTAAGGCAGGAGGATTGCTTGAGCCCAAGAGGTTGAGGTTTCTGTGAACTATGATGCACACTAACCAGGGCAACAGAGGTTAGTCTAAATAAATGACTAAATAAATAATAATTCAAAAGCAAAATGCAAAATTTCTACTGGAAGTCCTTCCATTACTATTGGTATTCCATAGAAGAAAAAATGTATGAAGTTGGCCAAAAAGACACCCAATCACTGAGACCTCTATGGAAGGACTTCAGGATAGATTCCCAGCTTGCAGATCGCTCTGGAGCTGACTTCTCTGACCCAGGTCACGTGTCTGGATCCTGAGAGCCTTGGAGGGCTTGGATATCTGCCCACCGCTGTATCACCTGCCTCTCCAGCCAGCACATGGGTACATGCATGATTCTCATTGCTGCTCTTTATTACAGAAAGAGCAGAGATGCTTGGATTTCTTAAACTCACCTCTCAATAAGAATGTTTGATATCCCTGGCATTCACCAAAAACAAAAAGACAACCGTTGAGGAAATTTCTCATTTTTTCATCCTGAGTTCCTATTCCATTCCTGCCTTTAACTTACTTCTTTGAGAATCACAGACAGATCTTCTCAGGTTGAGGTAAAACACCAGCATAAACAAAGCAATGTGAAACTTCCTGGAGTTTGTCTGAAATTCTTCTTCAGTTTTTATCAAAAAGCTTTCTCCTAGGAGCAATTTTGTAAGATTACAGAAGGCAGCCAAGGGGACCAAAGCTGGGTTGAGTGGGGCTTGGAGATGGTCACATGCAACCACTGCCTGACAGGGGTGGTATAAGACCCCCTGGTCCATAGTCTGTGGCCTGTGTTAGATAAAAAAAAAAATCCCAAAGAAATAAATACGGCTTAAAAAAGCTTCTGCACCGCTAAGGACACAACATGTAAAGCAAAAAGACAACTGACAACCGAGAGAATAGGAAAAGACATTTTCAGGATATGAATCTGACAAAGAGTTGATGACTCAAATCCATAGAGAACTCAAATTAATCAACATAAAGAGAGTAAACAATCCTACCTACCACTGGGCAAGAGATATGAACAGAACATTCCCTGACGAAGACAGGCTAACAAACATTTGAAAACATGCTCATCGTCCCTGATCATCAGAAAATGCAAATCAAAACCACCCTGAGATATCACCCAACCCCAGTGAGAATAGCCCCCATTACAAACTCCCAAAGTTGTAGATGCTGGTGCGGATGTGGAGAGAAGGGAAGGCTTTACACTTGGTGGGACTGCAAGCTAATACAACCTTTTTGGAAAGAAGTATGGAGAATCCTCAAAGAACTCAAATTAGACCTCCCATTTGATCATGCAATCCCATTACTGGGCATCTACCCAGAAGAGATAAAACCCTTTATCATAAGGACATTTGCACTAGACCAGTGGTTTTCAACCTTTCTAATGCCACGGCCCTTTAGTAGTTCCTGTGAGCTGTGACCCCCCGGTTGAGAACTGCTGCACTAGACTGTTTATCGCAGCTCAATTTACAATCTCCAAAATGTAGAAACAACCTAAATGCCCCTCAACCCAGGAAGGGATTAACAAGCTGTGGTATATGTATACCATGGAATACTATTCACCAATTAAAAAGATGAAGACTTTATATCTTTTGTATTAACCTGGATGGAGTTGAAACACATTCTTCTTAGTAAAGTATTGCAAGATTGGAGAAGAATCCAATGTACTCAATTCTAATATACGAAGCCAGTAGATGATCTAATACACACTCATCTAAGAGAAAAATTCAATTTAATTCAAGGTGGGGGGCAGGGGAATGAGGGAGAGGGGAGAAGGAGGTGGGAGGGGGATGAGTGCCCACTTACTGGGCACAATGTTAGGGTGTATGGCACAGCTCTTGCAGGTGGGACACAATTATCAGAGGGACTCTACCTAACAAATGCAAACATTGTAACTTCAGTCTTTGTACCTTCAAATTAACCTGAAACAATTTAAAACAAAAAAAAAGGAAAAAAATCCCAACTCAATTCAGGACAGATGTTGTCAAGTGTAGACTAGAATAATATCTTGATTAAAGTCTGACTTTTCAAACTTCCAAACAGGTCAAGTTCACAGGCATTAGTCTGTAGATACAAACAGTTCAGCTGATCATTTATGAGGCAAAGAACTGGGATTTGGAACATCTGTTTCTGGCTCTGTCATGGGGAAATAAGGGGTCACTTGTGAGAGATTTGCTTTAGCCTCTATAGAAAAGGGCCAACCTTTTTGTTTGTTTTGTTTTGTTTTGTCTTCTAAAACATATGGAATGCTTCATGAATTTGCATGTCATCCTTGCGCAGGGACCACACTAATCTTCTCTGTATCGTTCCAATTTTAGTATATGTGCTGCCAAAGCGAGCACGGGCCAGCCTTTCTTGACCGTGGCCGTTTTCCAGGAGCCTGGGCTGCAGGTAGAGCTGAACGGTCAGACCTCCCATAGGTGCCTTCACCTCTCAGAGCTTCTCTCTTCTCTTCTGTTAAAGGAGATTAGTAACAACGACCCTCTTTACTTCCCTTTCACTGAGATTATGAGGATCGAATGAGATCATGTTTGTGAAAGTATTTGACAGCCTGCATAGCCCCATATTAATGATGTCACCCATTCCTATGATTGCTGATAAGGGCTACCTGCCTCTCTTGCTCACTTCGGGTCTCAGGGATCAATCTAGGGGGTCATTCTATTCCTAAAACCACCATACTTTTCAGAGCCAGAGGTTTTTACTGTGGGAGGCAGAGGTGAGGCCTTCTGGAGTCTCCTTAATAAACCTCCAGATAAGGTGGGATATTTCTCCTCTGTACCCATTCCCCAGTCTGTGAAAGCAGGCTAAAGAGGTTGACTTGGGCCTGCAGCAGAGCCACCACAAAGTCCTTTGTCAGTCCGAGGAGCTCCTTAGCTGCACTGACCCAAGCATCGACGCTCACAGAGGCATCCTCAGCACACTGTGATGGATAAAGCCAGCACCTGCCAGAGGCTTTACATCCTCAGCGATCAGAGTTCTTACACTGTGCCTTCAAAGGTTTGCCCGGCTGGTGTCAGAAACTCAGACCACTGTCCTTCAGAGGTGGCGAGGAGCTGCGCAGCGGGTGTGGCCTGGTGTGGCGGCGGGAAAGCGTGCAGAACGCTTTGGTCGGCAAACACATAAAGATGCCTGGAGAGCAAAGCTTTCTCGGAGACCTGAGGAAGAAAATCAATACTCAGGGAGGGGAGGGGGGAATCTACAGGAGAGGGAAATGAGTGATATGTAATGCAATTTGCAGATGTTCTGTTTTCTCTCTCTCCCCTCAAGCAGTTGACTCAATAGAAAGCAAAACCTAAGAACCTCTGTCTGGAAAAGTAAAGGTTTAGAACCGGCCGGCTCTCGTATTGATGGATGGCTTTTGCACTGGGCCACTGGTGGGGTCCAGGCCTGGTTTTTGATTTTTGTTTTTTGTTTTTTTTTTCTGATTTATAGCAGTAGAGCTAAAACAGATCTTCCACAAACAGAACATTGAGTTCAGATTTGGAAAGAATACTACGTCAGTTTTTGAAATTATTTTCTGTGCTATAAATAAAACCCAAATAAATGGGACCATTTTGGCACTTGGCTTCATGAATGAATGCGGGAAACTGCTTTTCAGCAGTCTTGAGCACCAATTTGCAACCTTCAGAAGCAATTTCATCAGAAATATTGTAGAGAGAATATCCATTTTTGTATTTGTTTAAGTGGATGTGAATGAGACACGTATGGCCTTCCTTAAATGGTCGAATGTGGACTGTGAATTCCTCATTATTGTGTTATTGATGTTGAGAGCCATGTCTTAATGATCTTTGCATGCCCACTGCTTGGAATAGATACATTCATTTTCTGGTGATGAAATCAGTGTTACCATTTATCACAGAGACAACTGACCACTCTCGCCCACTTCTGTTTCTTCATCAACATCCACTCTGTTCTAACAAGAGATCAAATATCTTCAAACCAGCGTAAAGGGTACAAATGACTTACTCCTCCAAATCTCCCTATGTTTGCCTAGTGAACTGTCTGTCAGGCCACTGCAATCTGTAGAAATGATGGACAAGCTGTGCTTTCTGTCAAATATGCCAGAAATATTCTCTTAGGAAAGACTACATTGTAATTGACAAAGAATGTTGACTGTTGTTACTGGCACTGACTATTAAAATGACCCACCTCATGAAAAACAGAGGGATAAAGCTTCTGGCTAAATGAATGTAGTGAAAGAATCCCTGTTTATACCCTGCTCTTATTTATCATTCCCCATCTTTTTAAATCAACTGAATATAGCAAAGTCAGAAGTTGGCCAAGGGAACAATGGCTTTGAACTCGGATTTCACTTTGATGTGTTTGTTCACCAACCAGGAACCCTGGAGTTAACCTTTCTCTTGCAGTCATTGATCCTGGAAGATTTGAAGGTTTTTAATAAAACTGAGCTGACCCAGGCCTAATTTTTTTTTTAATTTGTTTAAATCACAGACTGTCTCCTACATTGCAATAGAACTCCTTACATCTATAAATGATGACAAGGAAACAGACCCAAGATATCATTGAATTTCTAGCTGTCTTTTATTTAAATAACTTGACCAGGCCATTTTCTAAGCATAAAATAACTTTTTTTTTTTTTTTTTGAGACAGAGTCTTAGTCTGCTGCCCTGAGTAGAATGCCATGGCATCATAGCTCATAGCAACCTCAAACTCTTGGGCTCAAGCTTTGCCC
This sequence comes from Galagoides demidoff, assembly GCA_963574575.1. Classification (NCBI taxonomy): domain Eukaryota; kingdom Metazoa; phylum Chordata; class Mammalia; order Primates; family Galagidae; genus Galagoides; species Galagoides demidoff. Next base: position 7,135 of record CAUYQV010032147.1, on the reverse strand, counting down.
CATATGGAGAGGAATAAAATTATTAAATTATTAGGGGACACAGGTGAGAGATGCCTTGTATGCCAATATCGTAAATGGCCATCCCAGGAAAACCCTAACCAGTAGCCATCAGCCTGACCTCTAAACGATTTTTAACTTTGTTAAGTGTAGGTACATTCTTTATATTCCAAAACAAAAGGGAGTGCATCAAAGGCAGTCAGGGGCAGTAGGACGGGTCTATGCTCTCCCTTCCCCTTTATCGGCGGGAGAGGCTAACTTCCTAATCACAATGGGAGATGGATGGGCTAACTCCCTAATCACAAATGGGAGACGGATATATCCACACTCTTTGCCAATATTTGCTGTCATTTCTAAAAACTAATTACAAATTTACTTGTATTGCAGTAAAAAGTATTTACTTGATGAATTTTGTTGTTTTCTAAATGATGTTTAAAAATTGAATGACTACCTTCTTTAAGAACGATCATTTTAAAGATATGAATGGAGCATGTCCCTGCACTATGGCTGAAATCATCTTTGAATTAGCATCACAGGTGGGACCCTTTTTCTGAAAGGGCTGGGGCCTTCAGCCAGGAGCATCCCATCTGCAATTACTCGGCTAATCCCTTTATTTCAGGAAATTTGTTCCCCAATTAGAGAATGAGAAAAATCGGACTAAACAATAAATACGGAAATCATGGTGACATAACAGGAAAAGTACAAGATTAGAAATAAGGACACCTGTTCTTCAGTCCTAAATTTGCTATTTCCTGTAGGCTCTTTCACAAATAATTAAACACGCTCAACTCCCTGTTAATCATTCACTAACAAAAAGAATAATAACTCCTCATAAAGGTTTTTTATGAGGCCAAAAAATACAGTACATGTGACAGCCCTTTGATAACTATGAAGTTCTCTGTAACACATTCCTTTTTGCCACTGAGACAAGTTAGTGAAATAATGTTACTGTGAGCTTTGGGGTCAGACAAAGCCAGATTCGAATGTGGCACTAACACTGCCTTGGGAGTCGGGTGTTTTGAGGCCGTGAGGTAGACAGAGTTCTGAAATGACTCCACAAGGTCTCCAAGGCTGGGAAGGGGATTGATATCAGACCTACAGCAAAGGGATTTGCAGAAGTGGTTGCGGTTACTAATCAGTTGACCATGAATTAGTAAAGATGGAAATTATGGAGGGGAGCTTAACAGAATCACCCCAGATCTTTAAAAGCAAGGAGTTTTCACTACCTGGTGGCAGAAAGGGAGAAATATTTGACACATGCTTGCTCTTCAGAGGTGAAGTAAATATAGAAAGGAACTCAGAGTGGCTTCTAGAAGCTGGGAGCAACCCTGGACAATAGCCCACAAGAAAATAGGGACCTCAGTCCTACAAGAGCAAGAGGTTAGACTCTAACCCCCACCCTGAATGGGCTTGAAAGTAGATTCTCCCCACAAGCCTCCCGCTCAGAGCCCAGCCCAGCCAACACCTTCACTTGGGCCTATGAGACCCTGAGCAGAGAACCCCAGTGAGTCTGCCCAGACTGCCAACCTACAGAGCTGAGATAATGAATGAGCATTGTTTTAAACTACTGGGGTTTTGTTATTTTGCCAAACAAAGGGCAACAGCGAAAAACTTTTACAGGCAAGTTTAAGATAAAGTGGGTTAGGTAACCCACCCAGTGTCAGGAGCATAGTAGGATGTCAGGGCTGGGACTGGCCAGGTCACTGGCCTTGGCTTATCTAACTGTCTGGACATGGACCGCTGGGCTACCTTGCTCAGGATCAGCTCCACTTAGGTGCCAGGCAGTGAGGAGGGCAATTCGTCCCAGCAGGAGGAGAGGAAAACAGTCTTTGAGGGAAAGAGACAGTCTTGGTAGGAGTGCGAATCTTAGCAGTCTCAGAAAAGGGGCGCCGAGTGAGCGCCCTCTGAGCAGGAGGAGCAGAAGAGTTAGAGTGAGCAAGTCTGTGGGAAAATGGACTAAATGCTCCGGCGGCTATTTATAGATGTGATCCCCTGGCTATTTGCACCACAGTTGTGGAGACTGCCAAGCACTGATGCTCCTGCTCTTGCATTAAGGACAGCCTAATCCCTTATCACCAAGGTGTTACTGAGATGTTGTAGGACAGGTGTTTCTTATAGTTACAGAGAGTTCAATGTTTAACTCTCGCTTCTCCTTCCCTGGAATCCTCTGGTCTCCTACAGTAGGAAGAGAGGAATTTGTAGATGCTACTCCCATTCCTTCCTGTAGAGCTATACTTCCCAAACTTTAATGTGTTTGGGAATCTCCTGGAGATCTTATTATAATGCAGATTCTGATTCAGTAGATCAAGTGGAGCTGAGACTGTGCATTCCTAACCAGCTCCCAGATCATGCTGCTAGTCTTGGGAGCTCCCTTCCTCCAGTGGATCTCAACACTGACCGTGTGAGTCTCTTGAGGAACTTTCAAAATGCTAGAAAGTCTGGGTTCAACTGCTGGGAAGCCTGGGGTCAACTTCCCATTTCATTGGTCTCAGGCAGAACAGAAGCACGCGCATCTTTCTGACAGCGAGTCTTCCCTGCAACCTGGAACTTGGGGTCTTGCCTCAGATGTCCACGACTCAGAGTGGACCCACGGCATCCACTTTATCTGAAAGCATGTGAAAGAGGCAGCTCCCCACTGCAGAGTCATTCGGTGGGAATCAGGGGAGCAGGGCGGGAAACTCTGTGCTTTCACTAGCTCTCCGGATGATTCCAATGCACGCTTAGGTGCGTGAGGCGCATCTTAGACCAACACTCTTTCCAGATGCAGACATGAAACCCAGAACGATTAAATGATTATCTAAAGGCATTTCTATACTGAAGGCCATTAGAATGGGTTGACCATTCAGTGCTTTGGCACCTCAGTAACTTTTAGTTAGGCGACAAGAGGACTGAAGCAAGGGTAGATGAGTTGCAATCAGTAAGAAGTGACTGTCTCTCGAGTTGCTGGCGTGAAGCATGGAATGTTCATTAGTTATCTGGGGGATGGTGCAGAGTGTCCCTGTCTCTGCTTTGTTTCATTCAGTCGTGAAGTGGGATTGTCTCTGTCTTGCTCCACTGTGGTCCCAGAGTGGTCTTGTCTGATTGTCCTTTATATTCTATGAAAGTTACCCCTGTTCATGGGGAACATCAGCAACCAGCCTTTGGCCATTTTCATGTTCTCATTGTTCAAGTGGCATCCTAGCCCCTACACCAGAGGTCAACACTTTCTCAGTCAAGGCAAGACAGCAAACATTTTAGGTGTCTGGGGCCACACATGCTCTCTGTCCCATGTTCTATGGGAGGTGTGTGTGAGTGTGTGTCTGTGTCTGTGTGTGTGTGTGTGTTACAATTCTTTGGAAATGTGAAAAACAGTCACAGCCCATTCAAAAATATGCCATGGACAACAGTTTTCTGGAAATTTGCTAGAAAGCCAAGCAGAGGCGAGGGGCAACATGAAGATGTGTTTAGAGAGTTGGCCGGCACAGCAAGCAAACACATGCTCAATTCCACAGACCCTATTCCTAGGGGAAGAAAGGAGGCAGCATTTAATTGGCTTCTGACCCGCTCTGATTGCAGGCTGCCCTCACGGAGTTAACTCTGATGCACTCCTGAGCTCTGAGCAGGTGCTGCTCCACCTGCCAGGAGGAGAGATCCAGCACGCAAAGCAGGAACTATGCGCCCGAGGCGAGGACTGTCAGGATGCACCTGCTGGCAGGTCACTGGAACTGGCGCACAGAAGATTGCCTACTCAGTAGCCAAAATAAGGATGAGGCTTCCCAGATTTGTAATGGTGCTTCAGAAAGGACCAGTATACCTCCTAGCTCTATCATTCCCCATGAGCCAACTACAGCATGAAAGAAAGCATCAAGGGAAACTCACTCCATGGAACCTCTAGGCAGTACTTTGGAAGTGAGTTCAGAGAAAATTAAATGAAGCATTGGAGAAATCCTCACCTAGTCCTCGCTCAGGAATCAGACACTAGACTTGTCAGCAGCCCTAGACACTGTTGACCTCCCCCCCACCACCACCTGTGAAACTCCTGTTCTACTCTTGACTTCTGTGGCCTGTCTCACCCTTGGTGTTTGTCTCACCTTTCTGCCCCCTGATTTCATGTCTCTTATCTGAGAGGATGAGTCTGAATCCGAAGCGCTGATGCTCTCAGGAGTCTGTCCAGTGTTCTCTTTCCCTCTTACTCCAAATGTTCTCCCCATGGGAGCCTTCCATGCATGTTCATGCCTCAGCTACTGCCCGTGCACAGACACTCTAAGATGTTTGTCACCGTTTGTCGGATAGACCATGGGGCACTTGATCGTTACATCTATTTCCATACCAATAAGCACAGTGAAGTCAGGCTTGCACTAACATGGAGAAAATCTGAAGGGGCAGGAAATGTTTCCCTGTGACTAATGCAGCCCCAGAGAAGGAGGAACAGAAGCATCAGTACTGACCAAGTCCTGCACTCCTCCTGCAGCCAGTGACCTTGCCACCACCATCCCACTGGTGCCAACAGCCAGTTGACCCTTAGCTTTCTCTTCCACAAAATAGCCCAAGGAAGGTAGCCAGGGTGGTCTTCACAAATGCATGAGTTTTCACTTTATTCAAGTGGGAGCTACAGAGCTGTGCTGGCCTCCTCTGACCACAGCACCCAGACAGAACTGGGTAGGAAGATGTACATGAAGGAAAAAGCATTTCTGCTTTTAATAATAAGAACGTGATTTGAAGGGAAGAAAGACAAAGTATGTGAGAGAGAGAGAGACAGAATAGGGACAGGGAGAAAGAAATTAGGGGAGGGAGAACTGACAAGCTCAATTACTATCTAAGCCAGCGGTTCTCAACCTTCCTAATGCTGCAATGTATTTTCATTGTTAAAAAGGTGTCACAACCCACAGGTTGAGAACCGCTGGTCTAAGCTAATACAAGAAATGAAAGGACAGTGAAAAAGGGATAATAGGAAAAGCCTCTGTAATTTTATTTGGGAAAATAAGATACAGATTTTTTATGGCCTGAAATGTGTCCCTCTACCCTAAATTTCTATGAAGTCCTAACCCTCGGACCTCAGAATGTGACCCGGCCTTGAAACAGGTGGCAAAGGTAAAACAAGACCCTTTGGGTAGACCGAGTCCCGTGGGAGTCAGGTCCCTGTGAGAAGAGGTGAGCAAGACACACACATACAGAGGGACAACCATGTGTGGGGACACAGGAGGGGACAACCAGGCACAAGCCTAGGACCGGGGCCCCGGGAGAAACCAACCCTGCCAACACCTTAAACCTCCAGAACTGCAAGGAATGAAATTTCCAGCGTTTAAGCCACCAGTGTGTGGCAGGCTGTTATAGCAGCCTTAGCAAACACGACATCTCATCTCAGGCTCATCACACTGAGTCCTCCTTAGTCAAAAGGATGTCTGGGGCTTTTGTTGATCTGTTTTTCCCTACAGAAAGTATTGATTTCCTTGCTCAAGGGTTGAATGGAGTCCCCAGAAAATCTAACGTGGAAAATGTGGCTGAGACGTCCTCGCCGTTTATGACTCTAACACCAGATACACTGTGGGGGCAGGACCCTCTCTCCCTGCCACAGTGGAGCAGACGGGAGACGGCTGACCTCCCGCAACCTCTCTGGGTGCGACGGAGACTCGTCACGCCTCTTTGTCCTGAACAGCATTTACTGCCACGCGGCGGTGTCCACATAATCAGAAAATCTAACTCTGTTCAAAGGAGTGGTGAGAAGGGCAACATGGAAAATTTAAAGGCCAATTACTGTAAGAAACTCCCTTCTCTTTTCCCCTTTTGACTTATCTCATTAAATCAGGCAGTTTGTACACAGAGTCTTCCAATTCCTTTCAAAATTAATTATTAGTGCCCGAAGGTATTGAAGCCCTGAACATTTTATGGGACTACATGACCAGACAAAAATGTTAAGGATGGCTGATTTCCCAGCCCAGGCCACTTAATTTCTCAATTATCTTTCTTAGACAAATTGCTGGTCTAAATGTAACATATTATAACTTTTGCCATTTTTTCTGCAGGGCTGACGCGTCAACGCTTTAATCTCTTGTTTTCTGTCTTCTGCTCAAGGAAACAATAATGGGGTGATGTAGACGCTTGTCAAATAAGACTTTGGTAAATTCGAAGAGAAATGTGCACGACCCAGTCAGTATCTGTGAGGGGAAGTGGGATGGGCTTGAGCTCCTGAGCCCTGGACCCTGGGAACAAGTTAATTAATGGTTCTGAATTTAGCCCTGGGGGCAGCATCGCTGAGCCCCTAACTATGGCTGACTCACAGGAAGACCCGGCTTGTTATCCCAGGGTGATAATAACAGCGCCTCCAGTAAGCATGTTTATGGCACTGACAAGAGGTGGCCACACTGCTGGGGTGAGGGTGGCATCCGGCCACAACCACATATGATGACTTCTAGGGCTAGCCCCCCCTTCTCAGAGCAGAGCCTCACTTCTGGTAGCTTCCTACCAACCTCCCACTGCAAGGCCTAAAGGATTTTCCCCTCCAGAGAATCTGGAGCCGTCTGGTCTTTACCCACTTGTTCTGTTCACTTAGTCCTTAACTGTCTATGGCAGGGATTTCCAACCAGTGTGCTGGGAGAGGATCTTCAGTGCGCCATGAAAATTTTTAAAGATCATTACTTAAATTATTTTCAAAAGAAGTTCAAAGCACAGTAACAATATTCTTTTTTTTACTCTTTTTTTCTGAGCAACGTAATTGTGCTGTGAACATTTAACTACAGGTTCAAGTGTGCTGTGAGATTAAAAAGGGTCAAAAAACCACTGCTCTGGCTCGGCGCCTGTGGCTCAATCGGCTAAGGCGCCAGCCATGTACACCTAAGGTGACGGGTTTGAATCCCCAGCCCGGGCCCGCCAAACAACAATGATGGCTGCAACCAAAAAAAATGGTCGGGCGTTGTGGCGGGTGCCTGTGGTCCCAGCTACTTGGAAGGCGGAGGCAGGAGACTCGCTTGAGCCCAGGAGTTGGAGGTTGCTATGAGCTGTGATGCCATGGCACTCTACCCAGGGGGATAGCTTGAGGCTCTGTCTCAAAAAAAAAAAAAAAGAGAAACAAAACCACAGGGCTTCATTATTCCCATCACAAAGAGCAGGTCTTCACAGGACAGGGGAGCAAGCTGTCTTCAGGGAAGAGGGCCCCATTTGC
>CAUYQV010032146.1:0-38208 GCA_963574575.1 Galagoides demidoff | reverse complement strand
GCCTCCCAAGTAGCTGGGACCACAGGCGCTGCCACAACGCCCGGCCATTTTTTGGTTGCAGCCATCATTGTTGTTTGGCGGGCCCGGGCTGGGGATTCGAACCCGCCACCTTAGGTGTATGTGGCTGGCGCCTTAGCCAATTGAGCCACAGGCGCGGAGCCTGCGCCAAGATTTTCAAGGCAGAATCCTTTCTTGCCTCGTGATCCCACCTCCTACCTGTCCCACCACCAGTCCTAATTTCTATTAGCGGACAGAGCTGTGGACAGGCAGTGAGTATCCCTCGGCAGCCCTACCCTGGGGTTTGTGGAGTCTCTGAGTCAGTGCAGCCCATGACCTCCCAGTGGACACCGGGGTGCTGATTAGAATGATGAAGCCACCTGTCACTCCTCTGAGTACTGTGAAACAGATGCTTGTGACCAAGGAAGGGAAACCGCTCCAAGAGGAAGGGGAAGCTGTTAGGGAGTGGTTTTTTGCTGAAAAGGAAAATAAGGGACTAGATTAGAGGGGTGGAGGATGTAGAGAAGGGAGGCTATGGATGTGAAGGCCGTCCTCACCCACACAGGGGGCTGTCACGGTGACATCTGAGCAGGAAAGAGGCCTGGCTGAGCCTGATGCTGGATCAAAGTTCCTTTAGTTCTGGAGCTGACTCACGGGAAAGCCCCTGGGCTTTGGAGCAAGGTCTCAGGGTTAGAATTCATTTGTGGTAAGCCATTATCACTGGCAACTTTAACAGCTCTAACTGCAAAAGAAGATAACCATTGTACTGCCTTAGGTCTGTTCAGGCTGCTATTACAAAATGCCCTAGAGTGGATTATTTATAAACAACAGAAATTTATTGCTTATAGTTCCTGAGGCTGGGAACTCCAAGATGAAGGCGAGGGCCTGTTTCTCATAGACGGCGCCCTCTCTGTGTCTTCCCCTTCACTGGGTGAACAGGGCGAATGGCTCCTTGAACCTTTTTTATAAGGTCACCAAAATCATTCCTGAGGGCTCCGCCCTGGTGACATAGTTCCCACCTCTTCATACTATCACTTTGGTGAAAGTTTCCATATATGAGGCCAGGCACAGTGGCTCACGCCTATAATCCCAGCACTCTGGGAGGCCAAGGCGGGTGGATTGCCCTGAGCTCACAGGTTCAAGACCAGCCTGAGCCAGAGCGAGACCGCCATCTCTTTTAAAAATAGCTAGGTGGTGTGGTGGGCACCTGTAGTCCCAGCTACTCAGGAGCCTGAAGCAAGAGGATGGCTTGAGCCCAGGAGCTGGAAGTTGCTCTGAGCTATGACGTTCTGGCACTCTACCGAGGGTGACACAGTGAAACTCTAAGTCAAAAAAAAAAAAAGAAAAGAAAAGAAAGTTCGCACATATGAATTTTGGAAGGACACATTCAGACCATAGCAGGTACCTACCTCCTAAAACTGAAAGCGTAACAATACCCAAAGTCTTGAGTTGACCCACATGAAACTGTTGGTATGTAACCACTTTTCAACAACCAAAAATGGCAATTTCATATGGATCTACCTACTACACGATGGTTAGACTAGCACTGCGGTTCATAAACTTTCCACCCTGGAATTATTTTGGGATTTTTTTTATATGTATATAAACTCCAAAATAGTGGCCAATTCAACCTCAATTTCTGCAGGCGGGACACCTGGCCAGGTAATTCTAATCTGCAGACAGGTTGGGGAGCACTAGCTTGGCGCAATGCCTGGGACCTATTAAAGCTTTCAGTGTCAGCTTTTCATTCATGTGGGGGGCTTACTGAGCACCTGTTGTATGCCCGCGTTGCCTGGGTACCCAGGACCTCCGTTCCCAGCCGCTCACCTCTCCGCTCCCTCCCCCCCTCCGCAGTGTCCCGGCCGCGCAGCTCCCCAGATGACCTGAAGGCGCTGACCCGGCACGTGAACCGGCTGAACGAGACTTTCCGGGATTTGCAGCTGCGGCTGCCGCAGGCTCCGCTGCAGGCGGACCTGAGCGAGCAGGTGTGGAAGGTGCAGGACGCGCTGCAGAATCAGTCGGACTCGCTGCTGGCGCTCGCAGGTGCGGTGCAGCGGCTGGAGGGCGCGCTGTGGGGACTGCAGGCGCAGGCGGTGCAGACGGAGCAGGCGGTGGCCCTGCTCCGGGACCGCACAGGCCAGCAGAGCGACGCGGCGCAGCTGGAGCTGTACCAGCTGCAGGTGGAGAGCAACGGCAGCCGGCTGCTGCTGCGGCGCCACGCGGGCCTGCTGGACGGGCTGGCGCGCAGGGTGGGCGTCCTGGGCGAGGAGCTGGCCGACGTGGGCGGCGCGCTGCGCGGCCTCAACCACAGCCTGTCCTACGACGTGGCGCTGCACCGCGCGCGGCTGCAGGACCTCGGCGTGCTGGTGAGCAACGCCAGCGAAGACGCGCGTCGCATGCGCCGAGCGCACCTGGACATGGAGCTGCAGCTCAAGCAGGAGCTGGCCATGCTCAACGTGGTCACCGAGGACCTGCGCCTCAAGGACTGGGAGCACTCCATCGCGCTGAGGAACATCTCCCTCGCCAAAGGTACCGCCTGGCACGCCCTCCCTAACCGCCGGAGTCCTCCATCCCAGGTGCACAAGTGAATTCCCAGCCCACACCCCCTCCTTTAAGTCTGTAAGTCTTGCCTTACAGGACTCCGGAGTTTCCTGCCCTGGGAAAAGTTCCCTAAGGAGCTGAGTGTCCACACCCCTAGGTGTGAGAATTAGCCCCGCGGGTGGCTGGTGGGAGGCTGGGCAGTCCCAGCTTGGATGGGCCTACAGGAGTTTCCAAGAGCTAGGGGAACTGACAGGGGTGGGAGGAGAAAGGGCTGGGGGCTTCCACAGTGTCTGGGCTTTCTGGGCTGTTAGGAAGATGTATTGGTTTAGAGAGAAGAATATACTTCATTTAACAACTTATCAGTTTTATTCGTAACTCTTAACTACAATGGCAAAAAATGTGGGGGCCTCCACTGCACTCTGCTGTGAGTGTGAGAAGCTGGAGCCCCAGCTTCCCTGTCTCCCCACAGCCTGCTCTGTTCCTCCCTCCTGCCCACATCTCGTGGGAAAGCACTTTCCTTACGTCACTCCACTGATCAAAACCCACCATAGCCCCCCAGGGTCTGCTGGTTCCATGAAAATCTCCCTCCCGATAGTCAGCTAGAGCTCCGTAGGGCAGGACTTGAAAGAGCGCTCATAATCCCACACAGCACCGGCGTGTGTGGGATACTGTGCCCAGGGAATGGCACACAGCGGCTCCCTGAGGGAGTGGGGTTGTGCCTGTTTTGTAGACCTGCACACCTAGCTTTAGGATGCTTAAATATTAGTCTGCCCATGGTCGCCAGGCCAGGAGGGGACAGAGCCAGGTTTGGACGCAGGCCTTTCTGATCCCAGGCTAGTGTGTTTTCCATCGCATCTTCTGCCCTGTCCTTCCTGGCATTTCTTCCCTTTGTCCCTCAAGTCAGGACACAAACAAAACTGTCTGCAGAGGCCACTCAGCAATGTGGGTGAGTAAAGTGACCGTGGTGTCAGAGGGAGGAACAGGGGTTATGGCAGGTCCAACCCATTTTTCCCAGGTTGGAATGTGGGCCCGGGTTGACAAAGTTTTCCCATTCAGGAGACCCCAGAAACGTGGGCTATTCTGGAAATAGTTAATTGTTCAACTCCATGGACCACACATGGGCCACAGATAGCCAGCTTGCAACCCTTGCTCCAGTCGATGTGTCCAGTCTGGTGGGACACATCTTGTCCCTGCCCTGGGAGCGCTGCCCACCTTTCCCACTGCCATGGGTGTGTTCCAGGCTCTCCTCCTGCTGTGGCACCTTCCTCCCCCTCCCTCTCCCCTTCATCCCTTAGGATATCACTCAAACCCACCCCTCCAGAAACCCCCCCCCCACCTCTCAAGCTCCCTGAAGTCTCCCTCCTCTGAGCTTCTACATTTATCAAAGCAAAAAGTGTAATGATGGGGTTTTCCGTGCCCCTTCCAGTTTACAGAGCACCTTGTTTTATTTTAAAGTGGGGCCTCACAACAAGCCTTGGGGGCAGTTTAAGGCAGGTGTGACTGAGGGAAGGGTAGGATTTGGGCAGGAAAACAACTAAGGCTCGAGGAGGAAGCCCTTGGATACCTCAAGGATGCACGGCTGGTAAGGACCCTACACAGGGCTTTTTGTTTTCAGCAGCATTAGTGAGGTGTAATTTCCATGCCATGAAATTCTCCCCTTTTGTGTACAATTCAGTGACCAGACCACAGCGCCTAATCCCAATGCCCAGTGTTCGTTCTGCTGCCCCACAGTCCACCCTGATTGGTTTGTCTCTGTGTCCTCCAAGGACGAATTACTGCAATATGCTTAACTGGGACTCAGTGAAGTTTATGCAACAAATGTCACGTCCTGATGCTGGGCAATCATGAGTTTCCTTGCCAGTCTGTTTTCTGGTCTTGGGTCACTTCGGACTTTAGACATCTCAGAAATCAAAGGAGGGTAGGAGGTAGAATTTCTTCTGCCAGATCCACGCCCCTCCTATCTTCTCTTCTCCTGTCACCTGGTCCCCAGGAAAACCCTGCTCCATTCTATTCAGAAGAAGCTGCCAGTGGGCACGTCCCACGGGCAGCCAGGCAAGGGCCGAGCTGTGCTGGGGTGGCATGGGGACAGTGGGCTAGATGGATGGACAGGCCCAGAGCGGGGACCTCAGGATGCTGCTCCTTGTCCCAGCCACCTGCAAACCCAGTGATGGAAAAGATGAGGAATGTGATAGTATAAAATGTTGAGAAGTGAAAAAGCTTACCTGGGCTCCTGCTGGGGCAGCCTAGAGGACACAGGGAAGAGGGAAGAGGGATGGGGTCCACCCTGGCAGTGGAGATAGCCAGGCACCCTCCCTCTGTTCCCTCCGCTGCAGCTTGACCTCAGCAGGAGATTGCTGGAATGGAGCCTGGGGGACCCCTTTGCTCCTGAACTGTGCCTTTCACTGTCTGTACAATCTTAGGCCTGTTCCCGGCAGGTTCCCTGTCTCAATCCTGTGGTCTGAAAACTGGGTTCAGTGTGACCAGCCTTCCTTTGCTTTTCTTCACAGAGGAACATGGCTATGAAACCCAGTCCTCCTTAAATGATTTATATAGCTATGAACTAAAAAATTGCCGATTACTCTTTCTCTGTGCATGAGCCATTGAATTGTTAAACACCTGTCAACTATGGTTAGGGTCTGAGGACAGTGCCAACTTGTGGAAAGTGCCAGTACATCTCGATCTTGGCTGCCTGCTGGTTTGTGTATATCACCAACACCCTCTGATCTCATATACTCATTCATTCATCAAACACTTATTGTGTAAGACGTTACTGTGTTGTGAGTATGTGTGTTTTGGTTTCCCAGGGCTGCCAGAACCAAGCATCACAAACTTAGTGGCCCAACAGACATTTGGTTTCTCACAGTTCTGGAGGCTGGAAGTCCAAAACAGAGATGTCCAGAGGGCTAAGTTCCCTGGGAAGCCTCAAGGGGAAGATACTTCCTTGCCTCTTCCTAACCTCCAGCGGTTGCTGGCAACCCTTGGTGTTCCTTGGCTTAAAGACGTATCACTCCAATCTCTGTCTCTTGTCAAGTTGTGTGTCCTGCGTTCTGTGTGCTGTGTGGGCTGCTCACATCTCTGGGTCTCTGTTTCTGTTTTTATCAGGACACCAGTTGCTGAATTGGGGTCCACCCTATTCCAGTCTTACCTATTCTTACCTAATCACATCTGCAGTGACCCTATTTCCAAATAAGGTCACATTCTGAGGTTCTGAGTAGACATGAATTGGTGGGGCAGAAGGGATGCCCTACAACCCATACCATGTGATTTGATTGTCTTTTTTTCTTGCAAACCAGCAGGGGGCAAGAGCCTGGAGCCTGGGTCTCCACAGCTGGTGCTGGGACAGAAGGAGCAGGTCCTGTTTCGGGGAGCTGGCGATTTTGTTAGGAGAGAGAGAGCACATTTGCCTGACCACAGAACAAGGCAGTGGAGATGACTGTCAAGGGGCACCAAGTACACACACACCAGCAGGTCATGACCACTTTGAGTAGGAATGATGGGTCAGGGAAGATTTTGCCAGGAAGGTGGCAGTGAGCAGCCAGAGAGGTTGGAGATGACCAGGGATTGGCAGGGAGGGCTCATGGGCTCACAGCAGTGCAGAGATGGGCAGCAGGAAGGCTCTGCAAATGGTGAAACATCTAACCCCGTGCATGTGGCAGAGAAGATGTGGGCTGGTGAGACCCGGGTTGAAACCACGGCTCCTTCTCTCACGGGCCATCTGCATGTTCTCAGACAGGCTACTTAACACAGAGTGCCATAGGGGCACTGAGCATGATCACGTAAGCCAGAGCCCAGCCTTGAAGACAGGCCCATGGAGGGGTGAGCAGAAACCCCAATTCCATCTGGGTGCTCAGCCAGAAGTCTGAGCATAATCCTGGCTTCTTCCTCCCCTACCTTCAACATTGATCCAAAGTGAGTCTCATCTTTCTACACAGCTTCGGATGTGTCCTTGACATCCTCTTCTATGCCCACCTCCTTCATCCAGAAGGGCTCTGCTGCCTCTCCCCTGGATGGACGGCCAACTCTGCTATAACCTCCCTCCCATTCTACCCACTTCCATCTTCCTGCTTATGGGTCTGACCAGGCTCTTCTCTCAGGCCCCTTCATGGCTTTTGGTGCCCTGGATTGAGGTTGAGTCCGACCTACAGGCCAGGCCTCCATAATCCCCACTTTCTCTCTGGGTACCCCAGCTTCTTATCCCACAACACATCACACATTCCTGTCTGCCCTTGTGGGGATTATTTCCTCTACCTGGAACTCTTCCTTTTCACTCTGTCTCAGCCCAGGCTGCCATGACAAAATACCATAGAGAGCAGCTTAAAAGCAGTCATTTATTTCTATAGTTCTGGAGGCTGGAAGTCCAAGTCCAGTCCAAGGATGCTGGAGGGTAAGGTTCTGGTGAGGGCTCTCCTCCTGGTGTGCAAATGGCAGCCTTCTTGCTATATCCTTCCACAATGGGGTGGAGGGGCAGGGGGGTCAGGGAGAGAGAGAGAAAAGGGAGAAAGAAAAGGAGAGAGAGACAGATAGACAAGGGAGAAAAAGAGAAGGAAAGAGCTCCATGGTGTCTTTTCTTAGAAAACCATTAACCCCCATCATGAGAGTCCCACAGTCATGGCCTCATCCAAACATAATTACCTCTCAAAGGCCCCATCTCCTAAAACCATCACAATGGGAGTTAGGACTTCAGCATATGGATTTGGGAAGGACAGACATTCTGTCCATAACATACTCCCACCTTGCCTTTACTTAGCTGTCTCCTGTTTGTTTCTCTTGAGATTTTGGTTTCGATGTTACTTCTTCCAGGAAGCCATCCTGATGCTCACCGAAACAGACCCTCTGTGCTTCCAAAGCTAATGCTACCCAACCTCTCATCAGAGAGGGAATCTTGTTTCATCTCCAGACAGCCTGGTCTTGTTCCAGAGAGGAACCCTCTAACCTTGGTGCTGTTTAACCCTTCTAGGGCCACCGGGACCCAAAGGTGACCAGGGGGATGAAGGAAAGGAAGGCAAAGCTGGCATCCCTGGATTGCCTGGACTTCGAGGTAATGAGGATGCCCCCCAGTCCTTCCTAACTCTCTACTTTCCCAATGGCTTAAGGGGAGAGCTCCTAGAGGTGCCTGTCAGCTTAGCTTCTGTCTCAGTTCTGACAAGAGACTAATGACAGGTTGTTGCTGTTAACAATCAGATACAGCAAGTACGTTTTCTTAGAAAGTGCCAGGATGGGGTGGCGCTGTGGCTCAGTGAGTAGGGCGCCAGCCCCATATACCGAGGGTGGCGGGTTCAAACCTGGCCCCAGCCAAACTGCAACAAAAAATAATCAGGCGTTGTGGCAGGTGCCTGTAGTCCCAGCTACTTGGGAGGCTGAGGCAAGAGTTGGAGGTTGCTGTGAGCTGTGACGCCACAGCACTCTACTGAGGGTGATAAAATGAAACTCAGTCTCTACCAAAAAAAAAAAAAGTGCAAGTATCTGAAAGGAAGGGGTACTGAGAAGCTTGCAGCTCCCTGAAGCCACTTTTTTTTTTGAGACAGGCTTTCACTATGATGCCCTCAGTAGAATGCTGAGCTTCACCACTCACAGCAACCTCAAACTCTTGGACTCAAGCAATTCACTCGCCTCAACCTCCCTAGTAACTGGGACTACAGGAGCCTGCCACAACACCCAGCTTTCTTTTTTTGTTTAGAAGCCTGGGATGAGTTCAAACCCACAAGCCCCAGTACACGTGGCCAGCGCCCTAACCACTGAGCATAGGCACTGAGCCTGAAGCCGTTTCTTACCCAAGGAGTCAGGAGCTACATGGCCAGGGCCTTCAGAAGGAGTCAGAGGTGTTCTGCAAGCCAGACCAACCCTTCCAGAGTGCCGGTGCCCTTGATGTTCCCGGGTCACTAGGCTTCTGACTCCCACCTCAACTCCTGCTGAACTGCCCTCATCTATCCGTGGGTCATGAACACCTGCCCTGCTGAATCCTCCTGCATGCAGTGACAGCCCTGCAGACCCAGTGGCTGGTGGGAAGGGTACTTTTTGGCCTTCTAGAAAGACTATGTTCTTCTTAGACTCATAGTCTCAGCAGTTTCTGTTTAGTTACTTTACCTAACTGCACCCCATCCTGATTCTGTGCTGAGAGCAATGTTTTTCTAGGGGAGCGCCATCTTCCAAGTGATGGAAGAAAAGGAAATATCAGGGGTGGGAGTGCCTGGCTATTTACTTTGGGAATTGTCCCTCTGAGGCCTCCCCTTCCTGAATCTTTAAGGAAGTTGCAAACATAGGCAGGAGGCAGCGTCCTCACCTCCACACCAGCCCGCCCGTCTCTGCCCTAAGGTCAGACTTGAGATCGTTCAGGGCCTTACAGGGCTGTGCAAGCTCTTCTGCCTTAGCGAGTCACAGGGTGGGAGCCTTGGGCACATCCTGCACTAGATCCAGAGTTCTGTGGCAACAGAACCTGTTGTGTTAGAAGGGAAGAAAGAAGCTCAAGTGGCCCTTTCTGAGGTCCTCCCACCCTCCTGAGCAGCCCAGACATTTGGTGTCAGCACTGGAGGAGTAATCAGTTACCAGGAGACAGGTTTCTCCATGTCACAGAATAGCCCAGAGAAAGACAACTCACCTTCCAAGCAGGAAAGAACAACTAGCCGGTTAATTAAGGGTGCTCTGCTTTGCAGGGCTAACTGTGGGCTTAGGTCGGAGCTCTTGTTTATTCTGGATCTCTGTGGCGCAATCAGTACAGGCTGCGGCCATGGGGCCTCGTGGCTGGGAGCCCTAGGGCCTGCCCTGGCAGCAGGCCCTCCATCCCATTCACTGACCTTCCGGCCTCCAGGTCTCTTTGCTCCACCTCCCTGTGTCCCTGTGTTTACCCAAGGGAAGGGATCCTTTTTATTTCTTTTCTTTTTTTTGGGGGGGGGACAGTCTCACTTTGTTGCCCTCGGTAGAGTGATGTGGCATCACAGCTCACAGCAACCTCAAACTCTTGGGTGCAAGCGATTCACTTGCCTCAGCCTCCCGAGTAGCTGGGATGACAGGCACCTACCACAATACCCAGCTATTTTTAGAGACAGGTTCTCACTCTTGCTCAGGCTGGTCTCAAATTTACTTAAGTAGGATGAGGAGCTGTTTCATCTTCCTCCTGTTTGATCATGCCCACCCCGTGTCCCTCCCTAAGTACCAGTGAGTACCAGTTCCACAATGAACTGGAACTTCAGAGGAGCAGGGCTCAGATCCTGCCTCCAGCACTCTTTGCTGTGTGTCCTTGGGCAGGTTCTTTAACCTCTCTGGCCCTCACTTTCCTCATTTGTACAGTCACTGGTAAGTAATTCCTCCCAGTTTGTTTTGATGATTGAATGAGATACATTGTGGAAAATGGCCAGAGCAGTGCCTGGCACATAGAAAGTGCTCAAAAAAAAAAAAAAAATTCTGAGTCCAAATCTCCAGCATGGCCAAGGGTAAAGGGTCATCTCCTAAAGGAGGTTGGCCCCCCTACCCCACCACCACTCACAGCAGCGCTGGATCTTTTGCGGGGAGGGACCCAAGCCTAACACATTATAGGTGCTCTTGGGGAGGAAATTTGAACACCTATTAGACTGTGCTTTTGCAGCATCTTTAAATCAAAATAGAAAATCCAGGGTGCAGGGGATGTGAGAAGATGGGTGTTTATGAATGAGCGCTGAGGCTTGGCGCCCGTAGCACAGTGGTTAGGGCGCCGGCCACATACGCAGAGACTGGCGGTTTGAACCCAGCCTAGGCCTGCTAAACAACAATGACAACTGCAACAACAAATAGCCAGGCGTTGTGCTGGGTGCCTGTAGTCCCAGCTACTTGGGAGGCTGAGGCAGGAGAATTGCTTACGCCCAGGAGTTTGAGGTTGCTGTGAGCTCTTATGCTACAGCACTCTACTGAGGGTGACATAGTGAGACTCTTGTCTCAACAAAAAAAAGAATGGGTGCCGAACCAGACCGTGACCTCCAAGGGCCCTTCCTGTTCTGCGTCCGAGGCTCTGCCATTTGTTTCTTCTCTCTCCAGGTCTGCCAGGGGAGAGAGGTACCCCAGGACTGCCTGGCCCCAAGGGGGATGAGGGGAAGCTGGGGGCCACAGGACCCATGGGCATGCGTGGGTTCAAAGGTAATGACGCATCTCTGCTCACCCTAGAGTGAGCGGAATGGGTGTGGGGTGGGGAGTTCTCACCCTCACTCCCCCTCTGCCAGTGACCTTGGGCAAGTCACTTCATCTTGGGAAGCATTCTTTTTTCTCTAAAAACTAGAATTCCTCACAAGTCCTTATTTCACAGGGCTGTCGGGAGGCATAAATGAGTACATGTGTGAGAATATGCTACAAATGCCACAGTCTTTGTAGAAATTCAAGGAATCTTATTGCAGGATGCAGCCCAGATATGTAACTGGAGAGGCCAATGGGTTGGCCGCAGGACAGACACAGAGTCTGTAGGCCTGGGACTGCTCTCCTCCCCAGGCTGCCAGAATCCAGCTTTAATTCAATGTTCAGATTTGAATTTCCGGACAATATTTCTTCTGATTTTTTCACTTCCTATGTGGATAGTCCTCTTGTTCATCTTCAGGGGAATCTGCTTTGAAGTCGGTTTCTGTCTTTCCATGCTCCTCTCGAAATTGTCCAGATCTCCTGTCTGCAGAAAATAAGGACCTGATGCTCTTTCCAGGCTTCCTACTCTTTACTTGTTAAAATAAAAACCAAGGGGAAAAAGGGACTGTTAATCTTTCCCACACCATGTCTAGAGAAGTCTCTTGATCTTGGATCACTGGGAAATTTTATTTTACTTTCTGATTGATGATGAAACAGACTGAGGTTTTCTTTTCTTTTATGATCTCATTTGAAAAAAATGATGTTAAAACAGATTATAAAAGCAGTACATGCTTGTTAAAAAAAAAATTAGACAATATAGAAGTGCATCAAGTAGAAAGTGAAAAGTGAATCCTTACCCCTGGCCCCCTCAGCTCTTACTCTTTATGGTAACCACCTTAAATGTTTTTGAGCACATCCTGACACACCTTTTTCTAAGCACATTCCTATGTCCATATATGGTTGCTTGTGATTTTTTTGAACACTTGGATCACCCTTGGCATTTGTCCCTGGGAATTATTGGCTTGTCTTTTACCCCAGACAGGATTGGGCTTCTGATTTGCAGATGTATTTATGCAGGTATTTGGAATAGAAGTCACTTATCCTTTCCTTGTCATTGAGTGTCAGCTGGGAAAAGAGGTCCGCTCCTTTCACCATATCCTGGAAAGGAAATCTCACAATTCCTTGGGAACCCACACCATGTTTTATAGTCTCTCCCGTGGAGAGAATTCACCTGACAGATAACCCGCCTTTCTCTCACGTAATTGGCACTCCTCTCCCTTGTTTTTGCCCTGTGCTTGGATGTGAACTTCGAAAGCCTTGACTGTTGCATGGAAATGTCTTTGCTTTGTCATCTTCCTGCTGAATTCCACCTGCTCCTTGAGGCTGTGCTGGTACCTGATAGGAAGGAGTTGGGCTTTCTCGGCAGGGTACCTGGGGGTGCCCAGGGCAAGCAGGAGGACTGGCTACCCTCTTATCCTCCCTGCCCAGTCACTGTGGGCTCCTGCCCAAGGATTCCTTTGGTCTTGGGTTCCTGAGTCTCCTGCAGTCAACGTTTTATTCACAATTAGGATGCGTTCCCATTCCTAATGCCAGTTTTCCTCCTTTTTTTTTTAGGTGAACGAGGCCCCAAAGGAGAAAAAGGAGAGAAGGGAGACAGAGCTGGGGATGCCAGTAAGGAAATAATTCTCCTGGGGGCCACGGGATACTGTGGGACAGGGATATTTATCACCCAAAGAGCCGCATGAGTCTGGGGGACCAGAGGCTGGAGCTTTGGGCTGGGGCTAAAGTGTCAAAGGAGCCTCCCAACTTGTTTTAGGGCTTTGCTGGTCTAGGAGGAGACACTGATAAGCCCAGAGCACAGGCCACGTTTCCAGAGAAGCTGTGAGCCTGGCGGTTGTGTGGCTGGGTCTGGAGGAGCCTCTGTTGTCTAATCTGTGAAATGGATAAGAGTCTTACTGCATAGGGTCCTGGTGAGAATTAAATGAGTTAATCCAGGGGACCTCAAACTTTTTAAACAGGGGGCCAGTTCACTGTCCCTCAGACCGTTGGAGGGCCTGACTGTGGGCCCCAGGACAAGTCGGAGGCTAAGCAGGACAGGGAGTGGTGGCAAAAACACCCAGCAGGCCAGTTAAATGTCCTGGGGGAGGCTGCATGTGGTCTCCCCCCCCTAGTTTGAGGACACTTGAATTGTTAATCTATGTAAAATGCTTAGGATAGTTCTGGACACCTCAGTAAGTGTTAATAGGACTCAGTAAGTGTTAATTATTATTATTCTAAGTAATCGGAATAATAATAAGTGTTAATAATTATTATTCTATGTAATCCTAAAGTCACTGGGGGTGCTTGCTAAGATGCCTCACCTCACTGGGTGTCCCCAGGGAATAGGCGCCCAGCCGCCACTGTTGATTTCTTTTGTCTCCCTCTTCCACTCACAGAGGAGCCAGGCTAGAGAGCTCTTGATCTGGCAGACCGCCTGTTGTAGGAACAGGCATCCGTCTGACGGGGGTCCTTCCCAAAATGTTTACAAGGGCAGCCAGCTTATCTAGCTGTGCCACTCTTTTTTAGGGTTTGTGTTCCCTGCAGAGGGCTACATGTAGAATCTTGGAGAGATACCAGAAGAGAATGAACAGAATCTCTTAGCCAAGTTTCAAAAAAAAAAAAAAAAAAATCGAGGAAACGCTACCACCACCCCAAACCAATATATCCCATCAGTTGGGCTCTGAAGGGGGCTGTCCCATTTGCACATGCAAATTCTCCCCTCCCTGAGCTTCTGTGAGGACTGGACCTGGGGAAGTACTGCCTATGTCACAGGTTCTGTGGGGACACCCAGGGACAGGTACCACTGGAGAGTCACAAGCCAGCCCACGCTGAGGTCTCCTGAAGGCTGAGCGTGCTGGTTTTAGTAGGTCCTTCACGTGACACTTTCATCCCAGCCTTGCAGGACCAGAAGGAGTCCTTGGTCCTGGAAAGGGCCGTCCCAAAGCCCCTGGACACTTTCCTGCTGCTCCCTCTGCCCTCCCTGTCCTGGGGCAGTGCCTAAGGATCACGTGGGAACAACAGATGTGGCAGCACTTTGTCCTCTAAGTGCGGTTCCCACCAGAGGGAAAGCAAGGACGCCCCGGGCCTGTCCTGGGCTTCTAATGCCCATCTCACCTGCAATGCTAAAATCCAGAGCTAGCCACACACCTCACGGTGTCCCGAGAGTCCCCCGTGAGGGCCTCCCTGGGCGTGTCATGATGAAGCCATCTGGGAGACCCTGTCTAAGGCTCTTTTATCTAAAGGGCCAGGTCCTGACCATCGTCTTTGGGGTGCTGCTTTCTCCTTGACTGCTTCTGAGAGAAGCCCACCAAGGTAGCAGGGGGAGGATTGGGGCATTTAGTTCTGAGAAATAAATAACTCCAGGAAGGGAGGAGCTGCATGGAAAGATGACTTTGAGAGGGGAATCAGAAGTGCTGACCACACACCAGAGGGGGCTCCTGGACAGGAATTCTTTGGCAGCTCTTCCTCCAGCTGACGTGAGAGAGGAGAGAGGAGGTCAGAGCTAGCAGGGCGTTGCCATTGCTCAGAGGGACGGTCGGTCCCTGTTTGCCCTGCCTCTGTGGGCTCTGCACTTGGACTCGGCTCCCAGGCTGGGACATGGCATGGGAGGTGGGAGCTGGAGCCACAGCCAGGGAAGGAAGGGGGGTGGGGAGGCTCCCCAGGGATGGGAGGGGTGGCTTGGGGGAAGGGCACCCCCATCTACTTGGCCTTGAAGCCTATTGACTGTACAGTACGAGGCTGATGTCAGCCCTGGACAGCTCTCCTCGGGGACTGAGGCTTTCTTTCCTGCCTCCAAGAGGCTACACCCTCACTGGAGCCCAGAACTCAGACATGGGCTCAGGCTCTAAGCTTGCAAAGCACAAAGCTTTTCCTTCTTGCTCCCTGATTCTCCCGCCCCTACGAAATAGTCTCCATAGACAAAGAAATTGGAAAATGAGGGGTCTCTGCAGAGATGGTGCATTGCCAGGAGGCTCTACCCTGAGAGGCATCCAGGAATTACAGAACAGACAGGGGTAGCCCACCTTCCACCTTCCCCTTTCCAGAGGCCCCGAGGGCGGGCTGACTTCCTCCGTCATTAGGCAGGATGAAGGCTAAGGAAGCACTCAGCCCCCGACTTCCACTAACTCTGGGATGAAAGTTTAGGGTGCAGCCTCCGGCAGAAGGGCTGGGCTCCCCCAAATCTCAAGGGATCCCCTCTTTTCCTGGTAGCTCTGGCACAGCCCAGGCTGACCAGAACCATAGAGGCTATTTAGGGCTGAGGTTTGGGCCTGCCCCACAGGGGGTTGTCTTCCCACGGCCTCCGCTGCCCAGCTGGCCTCTGACCGCACCAAAGCCAAGCTCTATTCAGACTCCTGCTTATGTTTCCAAGGAGCTCTGGTCCCAGAGGTGTTAACTATATCCCTGAGACCCAGACTCCGAGGAGAGTGCCAAGGCTCATCTTTCAGAAAAGTGTGGAAATTCTGATGGACACGATGCCCACTTCTGGGGATTTCTTAGTCATTCCCTGGGCAGGCCCATTATGGGATCCACAGGATGGGAAGAAAGAGCTCTCAGCACCCAGCAGCTGCCCTCCTCCAAAAGCAACCCTGGGTCGGTCCTGGATAACCTGGCTTTGCCCAAGGCCATTAAACCTTCCCGAAAACTGCTCAAGTGCACCCTTTAGTGCACAGCCTGCAGGTGAGGATGTCACTGCATTCAAGGGATTGGTGAGAGAACAAGGTAGTTCCCTTCCTTGGAACACAGCGGTTGGGGGTTTTCCTTCGTAGAGGGCATGACCCACAAGACTTCTCAGGGCCCGTCTGAATCAATACTGGAATATATTTCAGGACAAAACTCTTGTCATTGTTTACCCATGTTTTGATCTGGAGTCCTAGGATTTGGGGATTGGATGGGTTTCAGATCAGTCTCCCTCTGTGTCTCCACCCCGCCCCATCAGTTCCATGAACAGAGACCAACAATAGAGAGACGGAGGGAATCCCCAAGGTCACCCACTTAGGTCATGGCCAAACTGGGTCTGGAATCCAGCTCTCCTGGTTTCTGCTTGATAAGAAACAAAGATTTTGGTTTTTTTGTTTTTTTCAGGCTAGGATTTGATGGCAGTCATTCCCTTAGATGTTTGGCTTTTGGAAGTTTAGCCAAAAAAATTACATATACACTTTTCAAGAGAGAAAGATATTTGTTTTCTCCCAGTCTATGGTCCGTTTGCAAGAAAAATAAATAGTATTTTTGCAACGAAGGGGTGGGTAAAGGATTTGGTTTTGTTTAGGTCCCACAGTGTGAATTTAAAGCAGGATATAAGTTCAGATTGTTTAAAAAACCTTCCTCAGTTTGGTTTCACATGGATAAAATATGTAGATGATATGGTAAATTCTAACCAAGTGCTTGTAGATAGTTACCATTGGTGGCTCAGAACCCTTGAAAAATGTTTAATGCTTTGTGTGCGATTGTCAATATTTAGGGAAGTAAGTTTGGGTCTGGGGACCCAGCAGAAACCCCAGTGTCCAGCGTAAACTCAGAATTGATCAGGGGAGGCCAGGCACGACGGCTCACATCTGTAATCCTAGCACTGTAGGAGGCCATGGCTGAAGGCTCCCTTGAGCTCAGGAGTTTGAGACCAGCTTGAGCAAAGTGAGACCCCATCTCTATTGAAAAATAGACAAACTAGCCAGGCATGATGGTGGGTTCCTATAGTTCCAGCTACTTGGGAGGCTAAGGCAGGAGGATTGCTTGAGTCCAGGAGCTGGAGGTTGCTGTGAGACCGAGGCATTCTGACCCAAGCAACAGAGTGAGACTCTTCTCTAAAAACAAACAAACAAAGCCATAAAACGAATCAGGGAGGGGGTTTCTAGGCAGTGTTTTTCATAGCTGCTGAGATGTTTCCACCTCTATGTTAGAATGAAAGAGGCAGAGAGTGCTGTGGGCCATAGGAGAGGTGGGTGCAAAGCCTACTTTTGCATCCTGTTGGGGGGCAGTTTGGGGAAGTTTCTTTGACCCATGTCTTGAAGGGTAAGTTGATGTCTAGCAGGTGGATGTGGACGGTGAGAGCATCACGCAGATTCAAGAGGACCTGAAAAATTAAAGCCCCTTTGAGAAGTCGGGGGTAAAATCTGGGTATGTGGCAGGGTGGCGGGGAGGCTGAGAGCCCGGCACAGCTGAGCCAGTGACAGTACATTATCTCTTTAAAAGATGCTTCTGGAAAAAAAAAAAGAAATAAAATAAAAGATGTTTCCGCTTCCCTGGCCAGAGGGAGGGACACAAGCCCTGGCCCAGCGTCCTGGCCAGGGAAACACGCTTAGGTAAGGAGAAATGAAGTCTCCTCTTGGTAATCCTAAGAGGACATTAACAGGACCGCTGAAATTTGTCTTCTGAACATGTGCTAAGTGAAGGCAGGAGCCAGGGCTGAAGCCTGAGCACTGCTAGTTGGAAGAAAATCAGTGAGGCAGGGATTGGGGTTTATGCTGAGAGCGAGCAGTCGGGTGAGTGCAGTCCAGTGAGTGCAGCCGCGCGGTTTTGCTGCTTTGACGGTGGCTCTAGTGGGGCATTTCATGCTTGTAGGTCAAAGTTACCGTTTGTTCCCTGTATCCCTGTTCTCTTTATGCTCATTGCCTGCTGCCTCCGTTACCCTTGGTGTGACACATTCAGCTGGAACTGCTGTGTCCTGTTTCCCACCAGGAGTGGTGGGGGAGGGGGTGGCCTGCCATACCCCATTCCCTGGCAGACAGACAGTGGTTTCTGCAAGAAAACGCTTTCTAGTATTCAAACTTCAAACTGAAGATGAATAGCGCATAATTTTCTACAAAAAACAATGCCTTGAAGCCACCGAAGAAGTGACATTTGGGTCTTTGATGTGGGTTTTGTATGAGGAAACACTAGAGCTAAGTTGAGATGTACATTAAAGCCAGGAATGGTTTGTTTGTTTAGAAAACGTTTCAGACAGACTTGGGAGTTGCTCCGACTCCCCAGGAGCCTGAGCTCTCCCAGGGTGCTGGGAGGCGAGGCAGGCTGCAGAGTAAGTCTGGGAGTCCTCAGGTGCCTCTGATGGCAGTGGATCGGCCGTGCCTGCCACTACATTAACTTCACAGTCCCCTTCTGTCCCTGGAAGACACCCCAAGCAAGGACTGGGGAGCAGCTGCTTAGCCTCTTTCCTTCACAGCGGTGTTTGTCCAGTTCAGAGGGAAGAGAGAGGAGAGGGACGCAGAGCCCAGCCCTCCTCTTGTGGCCGCTGTGGCAGGGAGAGTTTGTGGCTGGCCTCCTCGCTGACTCAGAGGCTGCACAAGTCACTTGCCACAGTGCCTTGGTCTCCCCCACCAGGATTGGGATTATACTGAGGTCAACACTGTTGAGACGACCACCCCAGTCACTGAGCTCACAGTGTTTCAGAATGGCTTTTTTAAAAAATTGAGACACAGGCTCAAGTTGTCGCCTTGGGTAGAGTGCTGTGATGTCATAGCTCACAGCAGCCTCCAACTCTTGGGCTCAAGTGATCCTCTTGCCTCAGTTTTTCTATTTCTAGTAGAGATGGGGTCTCCCTCTTGCTTAGGCTGGTTTCCAACTCATTAGCTTGTTGCAGGAAGACGAGGCCCAGTGGAGAGAAAGAGCACCCAAACACCACTTTTATAAGAGGAAGGGTTTTATTTACCAGCCAGGAGCTTACAGCATAGAAGAATTCCAAATGGCCGTGCTCCCGGCCTGGCTTGGTCTTTCCGTTTTTATCCACAGTCAAAAAGTTCCACCCCACAGGTACCCCTCTCACTGGCCAGTTTGAATCAAGCAGGAGCTGCTATTCCAGCCCCTACAGCTACAGGATTTCACAAAACTTGGAAATTTCCAAGTTCCAGGAAGTTAAGTCTGCAAATTCCCAAGAGCTGAGTCACCGTGGAGAGGACCCTGCAGGTGTATACTTGTGGTCTCCTTGAGAAGACCTGTTCTCCCAGGCCTCAACCTTCTCGGGCATCCTCTCCCAAGCTCAAGCAATCCACCTGCCTTGGCCTCCCAGAGTGCTAGGATCACAGGCATGGCCATCGTGTCCAGCCTCAGAACAGCTTTCTAAGGCACCAGCCATTCTCTGGTCTGACTGAGGAGGAAATCACTCTGAGAGGTTAAATTCCTTGCTCAAAAAAATAAAAATAAAATAAAAATAAAAATTTCTTGCTCAAGGCCACAGAGTGAGAAAGTGGGACACCTCCCTGCCTGCAAGGATTTATAGTATGGGGTGGAGAAGCATCCCAGACCGCTGGGCCTGGGGAGGAACAGAACTGAGATAGGGACCAGGGCGGAGACAGAGTGAGTGAAGGCAGAGGGGAAGAAAGAGCCCCAGAAAGGCCACTAGCCCTAGGTAGGTCTGACTTTATGGGGCGAGGGGGAGACCGCCCCATAAATGCTGGCGTCTTGTTGTGCGTGTTATGGACACAGGCCTGACAACATGGGCTTTCAGCATCACTGTTTGCTCATGGCTCGGTGGGATTTCTTTCTGGTCCTACATGCCTGTTGACTGTGACTTTGCAGTGCCCTTTGAGAGTCAGGGAGCAAAAGGAAGGAAAATGACCCGTTTGTCTGCCGGGGCCACCCAGGAAATTCCAGCTCCCCGCACAGCTTCTGGGCCCACCGGCTGTGTAGGGAAAGCTCTTTCTTTATTATTTGATCTGGTATATTTTTATTGAGCACCAGGCAGCCAGGAATATCAAAACTAGACCAGACAAACTCCCAGGTTCCAAAGAATTATAAAACACGGTTGGGAAGTGAAGGGGTGAGTTCACAGTTGAAGAGAGTCCCGCGTGGCTCATCGGAGCAATGACAACTCGGGTCCCAAGTACCCCGTGTGACCCCCAGTCAGAGACACAGCACAGAGGAAGCACAGGTGTGGGCCTGGCATGGCCCCTTTATCGTGTGACCTTGAGAAAGTCACCTCCCTTCTCTGAGTCTCAGATTTCTCCCTGGTGATATGGGGCTAACACCTCCGCCTCAGGGGAGGGCCAAAGGGACGGAGTGAGACCGTCTCATAAAAGTGCTTTGAAGAGTCCCAAAGGACCACATTAGGCGAAGAGCAGATTTCCATTAGGAAATAGCATCCTATAAAGCACACCCACAGGCCGAGCACCATGCCTTTCAGGAGAGCTTGACCAGAAATTCCTGATTTTGCTTTGGGGATGGCTCCTGTCCCTCCCATATGGATCACATTTCCCCTTGAGCAGTGTCACCTCAGTTTCGGGAAGGTAGGGCCGCAGAACTGTGTGTGTACCTTGGGCTGGCTGGGGGCATGGGGAGTTCTTTCTTTACAAGAGAATGAAAGTTCAACTTCCTTAATGGGCAGATGGTCCACATTATCCCTGGGGCTCTGCTCTGCAGCTGCGGAGAATCAGAGCCTACTTCCCAGCCCCAAGTGTTTATTTCTATTCTCCACAACCTCCTTTCTTTTCCTCTTGTTTTGCCTTGGCTGGGAGAGACTGGAAAGGCAGGAGAAACAAAACAGTGGAGCTGTAAAGTTCTAGGCTCAGGGTAGGTTTTCTCTCCTCTCCTTTTCTTTAGAAGCAAAGTCTTCTGGGCTTTAGGGCCCTTCTGATGCATTGCCAAGCAGGCCCCAGGGTATAAAGTGATCGGTCCATTCTCAGAGCCCCTCAAAGTGCCGTGAGCTCCCTGCTTTCGTTTATTCGCCCACACATTCATTCCACACAACTTTTTGTGCCCTGTGATGTGGCAGGCTCTGTTTGTAAGTGGGGGCTCGACGGAGGCCCACAAGGATGCTGAACGCTGCCGCCCTCCTGCAGCTCGTCATGGGACGTAGAGGTTTGGAGGAACAGGGTGTTGCAGTGAGATATTTCTCATCTGTGGGGGGCACATCCTGGAGCCACAGGTCAGGGAAACCTTCCCAGAGGAGGTGACATCTACATGCCTTTCTCCCAAAGCTCAGCAACTGGGGAGTCGTGTAGCCAAGGCTTGATCCCAGATCCATCCTTCCAGATGACACTTGTAGTCCTGGCTGTGCCTTAAGATCACCTGCAAATTGTTTAAAACCACCCCTCACACTGGTGGGTTTCAAGGATTTCTAGATGCTTCCTATGTACAGTCAGGACCAGCACCACTGCTTTAAGGCTAAGACTTACTCCCTTCAGCCTGAGGAGGGAGGGCTGTTGTGAGACAAAGGAAACTCACCTCACATTTGGAGAGGGCTGTTATTAAGCATTTGTCTTCAGTTTTCAACCTGGGAGTTGGCTCTGTGGTTAGAAAATAAGAGGCCTTTGCTCTTTTCCTTGATTGTCATGTAGCAGCTGTGTGACCCTGGGCAAAGTGCTAGACTACTCTGGGCCTGTTTTCTCTTCTGTTAAACGAGAGCCATAAAAGGAACTCATGGAGCTGTTGTGAAGGACAGATGAGCAGGTGCTTGTATAAAGTGCTCTCCACAGTGCCTGACATATGGGGGGATCTCAGCAGACAGACGTGACTTCCCCGTTCATGCTGCACTTGAACTCTCCTGGGTGGTAGTGCCCAGAGCTTGGCTTTGTTATAATTGGGTTTGGACATGACCTTGAGTCAGGTGTTGACAGGCCCTGTAGGCAGTAGATAGCTCCAAGGTTACCTCTCCCTGAGCACCAGTAGCTATTAGCCGTTAAGTGGTCCTCCTAAAGCCACTGAGGGGCCAAGCAATACAGCCAATTGCTGAGAAAAATACAAAGATATTCCTCATCTCACTCTCCAATTATAGCCATGAGCCCCAAAGCACATATTGTAAAATAATGTGGAAAATAATCAGATCAAAAAACACGGGAGGCATCAGAGATGCCCATGTCCAGTAAGTGAAACCAGATGCTTGTTGAAACCAGTAAGTTGAAACCAGATTCTGCGCTGGATTCCCTGGAGACACGGTCAAGTTCCCTTCCCTTCCCTTCCCAGAGGCAGGATGAGCAGCTGTCAGGCATGGCACAGAGAGGACAGGATCCTGTGTTTGAAGTAGAAGAACCCAAGGCCAATGTCCAAGGCCCCTTCCAGCCCCAGGGCTCCAAGGCATCCACCCTAAGACCCAGCCTGCTTTGCCGACCCCTGCTGTCCTGCAAGGATATTTACAAGTCAGAGAGAGGACAGAAAAGTTTGTTTTGGGAGGAGAATCCCTGCATATGAGAAGATCTGTAAGTCTAGACGGGAAGCTGGAGAGTGGCTCGAGCCCCAGCACCACATTCTGGGACCCCATTCCTGAGCTGCCTTACGTGATGAGCTGCATCCAGTTTGCACCAGTGTGCAGAAAGTTGCTGACAGCAGAAGCCAGTGTTTGGCCTCATGGACACCCTTGTCCCCCCTTCCCTAATATGCTAAGGAGCCAGGAGCTAAGCCCCGGGGAACACAGGGGAAGTTAGGAGACTCATCCAGCTGGAGGGATGAGCCCTTTGCTCCCAATCCCCAGGGGAACAAGAAGGCTTTCAAGGATATGACCCGACTTAGCTGCTGGTATCCAAGCTATCTTCAATGACGAATTGAGACCCTCAGAGCTCCCATGGGCAGCTGGGAAGACTGCCAGTGGCAGGGGTGGTTCTCACAGGGATGAATGCCCACGATGCAACTGATATGCGCTGTTGCACCCCAAGGCCACCATCATGCTGCTTGGAGAAGAGGGTTGGTGTGGAGAGATCCCAACTCTGTACCTGAGTCTACAACCAGCTTCTTTCCACCCCTCCTGGGCCCTGCTGCTTTAACCTCAAGCAGCCTCTCGGCATTGTGCCTTTATGTTGAAAGAAGCTGGCATTGTGGGCATTAGGGGATAAGTGTCAAGGATTAAGGGACCCTGGAAAAGAAAGGAGGACATAGATGGTAAATCAGCCCAAAGGTTAAGTGTCAAGTTCAGGCCCCAGTTCTCTACCACCTGTGCGGTGACCCAAGTGAGGCATGTCCTGTGTGTCTCTGGTGTGCCACATGCAGAGCATGGGTGCAGCATCTTCAGGTCTCTGCCAGCTGGCGGATTTTATGCTGCTCCATCATTGTGACCACGGGAAAGCCCGAAGACTGTGTCACAATTACCCAAAGGCAGCGGCAAGCACTAAGCGATGGAACATCAGTGGCCCACGGCGAGGCTAGGGGAAGGGGCAGCCAGTGCCAGCCTCAGAGAGCACCAGCGTCCTGGACCACATCTGCGCCACGCTCCTCTCTCTGACCTGACCCCACCCTCTCTACTGGGGAGCCGGGTCAGGGTCCGAGAGATCTGGGGCCTGCCTCAGGACGGGGCTGAGGGCCACAGGGTTGGGCTGCAGTGAGGCAGAAAACCCCAGGCCCAGGTTGGAACTACTGCTGCTGCAGGAAAGTTGCGGGTGGAACGATGCATCCCCTGATCTGGGAGACAGCGGGGCCTCCCAGCCAGACAGGCCCTGTCTCTCACCCTGGGTTCCCTCAAGTCGCTTTCCTACTGGAGGGTCACGCAGCAAGACCAGGCAGTGATGCTTCATTCCTGGACTTTGACTTGAAGCACTTCTCTGTATAAAAGTGGGGAAGCTTTGCCCTGGGGTGTTGGTGGGGCCATGCTTCTGCATTTCTGGGCCAGTAGGGAAAAGAGGAACAGAGACCCAGCCCTGTGTACATTGGGGTGTCCCTGCTATGGAGAAAGAATTTGGGGGTTACAAGGGGAGGCTCTGCCCAAGTCTTGTGGGCTGGGGACCGGGACAAGCTGTCAAGTGCAATCAGCTTCCACCCATCCTCCCTTTTTTGGTGAGGGACACTTGCTATTTCCCATAGGCTTAGCTTTTCCAGCCACCAGGTGACCGTGCCAGTGCCATGCAGTGCCCAAAGCTGAGTAGAGCTGGCCTTGTGCTTGATTATACCATCCATCAACTTACAAACTGAGACGGGGAGAGCCCAGGCTGTAGGCAGGGGACACAGGAGAAGGGGAGGCACCCTCTCCTTTACCTGATGAATCCAAACCAGACCCCACATGAGGCCAGTCGGGGACAGGGCTGTTCTGGGGTTGCTGACCTCACTGTGCTCAGGAAGGACTTTTCAGGGCTTGGGAGCCTCTCGGTCAATGTGGGGCCATTATCAGAAGTGGCTGCAACGTTGGAAGCCTGGGGTCCTGTTGTTCATCCTGAGCGCCCTCCACCGGGAACATCCCTCTTGCTACAGTGTGAGAAGTGCCTGAATTTTTAACAACAGGGAACCCTGCCCCCTATTTTCTACCCTGTCACATGCAAGGAGCCCCACTCACCCTGCAGGGACCACCCTGGCAGGGCCTCTGAGCTCCCAGAGGAATAAGAAGTGTCCTGAAGGGCACGGGGACTGACGCATCTGTGGGGTGAGTGGTGGTTAGTTGCTGGGTGGGAAAGGTTTGCCCTGGAGCAGAAACTGCTGGGAAAAGGCAGAGTTTAAACCCTCTGCCCACAAAAACCTAAACCTCTGAGGAAGTCATGACGTCCTTTTAGGCTAGAGAGGGGGTTGCTGTTGGAAGGTGTTTGGTGATTCCCGGAGTGCACTGTGGGAGGTGGCATCACGGCTCAGGCCTGGGAAAGCTCCTGCATCACCCCCCATAGCTGTCTGGGGGCAAAGGAGGGCAGTGACACTGTCAGTGGGACAGCCTGCTAGATAGTCCGAGTTCCTGAATTGGGGCAGTCTCCTTTGTAAGCAGATCAAATCTCAGTCTGTGGCCTTCTCCGGAGCCTGCGGCATCATCCTGCTACCTGTGGCCCTACTCACTGACCCCGCACCGCAGCTTCTGTCCTGGGCCTCCTGGTGTGGCCTGGCCCACTGCCACATGACATGGTGTGGGCAGAGGTGGGTCTGTGAGAAACCAGGGGGTGCTCAGCCTCAGCCACCCCATAGCCAGGCCCCCACACAGTGCCGGCCTCTCTGGGTGCTATCTCCAGGGCAGCCTGTCCTGCGACTCCCTGGGGGTCTCTCTGTGCCAGCCGTGGCCTCTGGGTCCCAGCTCCTCTCTGTGTCTTCCTTGTCCAGGATTTCTGAATTCTTTTGCTCATCCTCGGCCTGTTCTTTGACAGCTGGTGGGAGTCTCAGCCTCTGTGGAGATAGTGGTCACCGGGCGGAGATGAAGGGTCCATAGCCAAGGCATTCACTACTGACAGGGGCGTTCACAGTGGTCACACTACAGTCACTCTGCATCCTGGGGATGGGGTGGTTCCTGGTGGCTTCCTTGGTCCTTACGCAGAATATTCTGGGTTTCCCCAGCCCAGGGGTGTTGCTGGTTCTGAGCTCTATCTCTCTCCTGTGAGCACAGATACTGATTCTGCCATCTCCTGAAGTGGTAGGAAAAGGTCTTTGCCAAGTCACAGCCATTAGAAGGAGGTGTCCCCAGCCTACCTGGCCCAATAAAAGAAAAAGAAGCCCAGGGGTGCAGTACTTGCTGGGGCTAGCACTTGAGTGGATTTGCTGTTTTCTTTGTTCATGTGGGGGATTTTCTGTACAGTGTGACCCACTTATCACTGGGTCATAGTTCATTGTCCTCTACCCCCACCACTCATGTTCTGGCTGCAAAAATAAGATGACCTTGACCTCTTCCCTGGCCCTGGAATCCCTGAGGGTTGGATCTGGAAGGAGACTTGTTGATTGTGTGATCTGTCTCTCCCAAAAGCTTGTTCACAGATTAGTTACCTCTGAATCGCTTGGGACACTGGGAAAACCCCAGTTCCCTGCTTCCTGCCACCAAGACTGATGCAGCAGGTTCTGGCTGTCCTAAAAATCTAGCCTTCCCAATGACCTCGATACGCAGCCAGACTCGAGAGTCACTGACCAATCCAATATCTTATCAAATGAGGAAGCTCGAGTCCCCCAGGGGAACATAGCCCCTGGGGACAAGCAAGGGGATGAAGATGTTGGCAGACACATCAAGAGACCAAGTTGTGATCGTTACCCTGGCACTGAGTGTATGGCCCTAAAGCTATGACTCCCCTGCCAAAGCCTGGCTTTGCATCGATGTGAAGCCTTCTCTGGATTGTGGCCTTCTTCTTTGAGCCCCTCCACCCCCAGTTTTCCCCGTGCTTTATAATGCACAGGCGTGACTCTTTGCTGCTTCCTTCATTCAGCAAATGTCTACTGCTCACTCCCTCCAGCCGGGTTCTGTGGGCAGCACTGAGTTCCGAGATGGGTGCAACAGGGTCTCAGACCTCGGAGCAGGGGGCAGCCCCTCATTGCTGGTGCTGCCAGGTGCCAGGCGCTGTGCTCGGAGTCTCCTGTGCCTTGTCTCATTGTGTCTGCACAGCAGTCCTGCTACATGGGTGTCCTCCCCACATCACAGTTGGGAAAATGCCCTCAGAGAGGCTGTGAGACCTCCTTCAGGTCATTCGGGAAGAAAGAACCTACTGCGTGCCAGGTGCCAGTCCAAGCTCTTTCTATCTGTTGCCATATTTCATGGATTCTGGGATACACATTTTAACATTCATGAAACCAGGAAGCATCCAGCAGTTGACATAATTCTTAGTGGCATAGAGAACGCTGAGGTGCCACGCAACCAGGGGCATCTCAGATCTGATGATCTACCATCTTTCACTTGTGGATAGTGGGTGGCAGGGCCAGAATTCACGCTTGGCTTTGTATGGCTTAAGGTCCTTTCACACTCATAGCCTAGCGGGCAGTAGACGGGCGTGACTGTTCAGAGGACACAGCAAGGCCCCTGCCCACAAAGCCTTGACAGCCCCTTGGCTTCCTGTTTCCTCCACACCCTCCTCCCTGGCAGGTGTGGCTGCTGGTCACCAGGTCTCCAATGGTGGAGAGGAACCAGCAACCACACTCCTGGGTATTCACCCAAATGAAGTAGACTTTATCCATCATTGCCAAAACTTGGCAGCAACCAAGATGCTGTCCAGTAGGTGAATGGATAAATAAACCATAGTCTGTCCAGTCAATGAAACATTATTCAGTCCTAAAGAGAAGTGAGTTATCAAGCTGTGGAAAGACATGGGGGAAAATTAAATGCATATCACTGAGACGAGGCCAGTCTAAAAGTCTATGTACTATATGGTTCCAACTCTGTGACGTTCTGGAAAAGGCCGAAGTGTGGAGACAATAACAAGATCAGTGGTTGCCACGGGTTAGGGGAGGGAGGGATGAATAGACGGAGCATGGAGGATTTTTAGGGCAGTGAAAACATTCCGTGTGATTCTGTAA
The DNA here is from genome assembly GCA_963574575.1 of Galagoides demidoff. Lineage (NCBI taxonomy): Eukaryota > Metazoa > Chordata > Mammalia > Primates > Galagidae > Galagoides > Galagoides demidoff. The sequence continues at coordinate 11,469 of CAUYQV010032146.1, read as the reverse complement.
TGATGAATACGCATCGTTATACATTGTCCAAAGGCACAAAGCACACACTCCAAGGAGGAGCCCTGTGGGCTGCGGGCAGGTTCATCAACTGTACAAAATGCTCCATCCGCTCTGGGGTCAGTGGGGAGACTGTGTGGGGGTGCAGGCGGATGGGCGCTCTCTGTTCCTTCCAACTTCACCATGAACTTAAACTGCTCTTGTAAAAAAAAAGCTACTGGAAAGAAAGGGAAGGGGTGGGGGAAAGGCTGACAAAGGCAGGAGAACAAGGGTGGTCTCAGGGTCCTATCCCAGGGGCAGAGGGCAATCAGAGGAGGGCCCTGCTGTGTCGCGGCTGAGTATTGACAGTCTGTTGCTCCCCGCAGGTGTTGTGGAGGCCCCAGTGGTGATCCGCCTGGTGAATGGCTCAGGTCCGCACGAGGGCCGGGTGGAGGTGTTCCATGACCGCCGCTGGGGCACGGTGTGTGACGACGGCTGGGACAAGAAGGATGGGGACGTGGTCTGCCGCATGCTGGGCTTCCGTGGCGTGGAGGAGGTGTACCGGACGGCCCGGTTTGGGCAAGGTAAGGCTCTAAAGCAAAGGACATGGGGAGAGGGTCCTCGGATCCCAGGACTGGGCTCCTCTACAAAGCCGGAGTCATTTTGACTGCCATTCTGCCAGGTGGCACCTGCCTCTTCCCACACGCTCGCTGCAGCAGGAGCTCCTGTCTCCCAGGCAACCGTGTACAGCTGTCTTCATCTGTGCATCGCTGTGGTCCTTGAGACACAGATAATGCTGTTTAACATCCCACCTGCACCATCCGCCTATGGGAAGGCCTCTCCTCCTCCAGCCAGGGAATTCCTCCTGAGCTCCAGCCACGCCCACACTGTTGTCACTGCAGAGATTCGTGCTGCTCACTTAACAACCCTATTCTATTTATTTATTGGTCCTTCCCTGACAGGACATTATCCTAAGCTCCCTGACTACCCACCAGCTAGCGCTGAGTTTTGAGATCCTTCCTATGTATGTATTTGGGCTGGGCGACCTGGGGCCCGTTCACTTTGGGTGTGATTAATCCTTCAGGGCTCTTGGGCCTGCAGCCTTTTCCTGGGTAATTTGTACACTGACATGTTTTCCAGGAGACGTTTAATCTGCGAGTTATTGCTTTGCCTCTAAGGGCGTATTGTGTAAGAGCCTGGCTGCCCAGGCCAGGAGGAGGCTCTAGAGAAGGGACAACGTCCAGAAGGCAGCGGAAGGAGGCTGCCCCTCCCTGCCCTGTCCCCAGATTCACTTCACGGCAATCCCCTGACAACAGATGCTAAGAGTCTCTACATAACAAAAATCCATCTAAGCCGCTCATTGGTGCTGTGGATTCCGTCAGCAGTGAGGAGGCTGCGATGTTCCCTTGACATTCTTTCTAAAGCAGATTTCACCCGCGCTGCTCAGGCAGAGTTCAAGTTTCATATCCTGACAGTTCTGCTGTAGGACACGCTGTGTGGCTGCTTTGGTTTATGTCAAAGCCCTTTCCCATCCGGGGACTGTTACCTCCCTGACCTGCTCAGGGTGACCCAGCCAGAGATGCTGGTCCCTGGTTTATGACCCTAAACCCTGTGCTTTTTTGGTGCCAGGCCACAGACCTTACCAGGGAGGTGCCGGGGTGACTGGCCAGTCTGGTTTGCCCGGAGCTTTCCTTGTCTTAGCTCTGGAAGCCCCACGCCCTGGGAAGTCCATCCCAGTTTGAAAACTATCACAGTCGCCCCCGATGGTGCCGAGACTTGAATCCAGGAATGTCCTGCCTCACGGGCTGCAGTGCAGGGCCACTTTGGAAAGATGGAGATGCTGGCGCACGGGCTCAGGCACCCCAGGGTCCTGCAGTTCTAACACACTCCCTGAGATGCCATCACTGTGGGTCCAGGATCTCACTTTGATCAGTGAGGCTCCAGCCACTGCTTCCATGGGACGCCTGGGGCTCAGGGATCTTTCCCGAGGGCTCCTGAATGGGCACCTACCATTGGGGGCATCCCAGAGAGTCCATGGGTGATGATCCTGCCAGCCCTTCAGTGGGGCCTTAGGGTGACTTCTGTGTGACTTGCTCCCTCTGCCACCCCCCCACCCCCGACGAGCCCTTTCCATTCACTCTCCAAGGCTTGCCCAGCTGCTCTATCCTCCCAGGAATCATTGAGGACCTCAGTGCCAAGTTTGTGCCTTTTAGGCTCAGGTACTAAGCACCAGGGTCCCTTCCTGGCACCTTCAGATCTGCTGATTGATCCCCTTAGCAGCTGGTTAACAGGGCTGGCTACAAAGAACACTGTCAGATTGTTTTAGGGACCTTGTGTACAGAGAGCTAACCTAATTAGACACGGTTCAGGGATGCTCCTGCATACCCTTAAATCTACATCTGATTTTAATGTTGGATTCTGGGCTCCCTTGCTATTCCAGAGCCATTGTTTTGGGCTCACAAAATGAAACCATCTGCTTTAAACTCCAGAAGATCAGCAGTGACACGGGTACTGGCATGCTTGGCTCTGGGGCACTGGGACAATCAGGATTTGCTTGACCGTGTTCCTCTGATTAGGTCCTGCCTGACTATTCATTGACAAAGACTATGAGAGAGCATGTCTCAAACCCGGGAGGCAGCAAGACTTGGGTTGGAGTTCAGACTGTGCAACTTACAAACTGACCTTGTACCAGTTGTTCTCTGAGCCTTAGTTTTCCCAGCTATAAAATGGGTTTACAAATATCTACCTTCCAGACTATAGCAAAGACAGAAGAAGCACATTATGTGTGACATGTCTGACATATAGAAGACAGTAACATGCTACCAACATCACCACTGACTATTGTGCTTCTGCCCTTGAGAAACTGAACTTAGAAAATAAGTATGAGGTTTAATGGGGTGGAGACAGCAGCTGGGAGTAGGGTGAGCAGAGCCACGGGCCCAGTCAAAGGCAGACATCATCGTGCTCCCTCTTCTCCTCCTCCCAACCCTCCTGGATCTCTGCTGAGAAACTGTGTTATCTCTACAGGCACCGGGAGGATTTGGATGGACGACGTCGCCTGCAAGGGCACTGAGGACACCATCTTCCGCTGCAGCTTCTCCAAATGGGGGGTGACAAACTGTGGTCATGCCGAGGACGCTGGAGTGACGTGCAATAGATACTGAAAGTGGGCGCGGCCCAAGGCTGACAGCCTGTGTCAAGCCTCCTTCCTGCATCCCAGGGGTGGGGGCGTGGCTCAGGGCCACCTGACCACACCTCTGCCCCACCCAACCTAGCGCCCCCAGCCCCTGCCTCCTACGGCAGGGGTGTGGGGGCCTGTCATCATTCTCCTCTTGGACGTCTGCTCCGAAGTGTGACTCTGGGGTCTACTGACCATCTCCCTCTCCCAACAGGCTCTCTGCCCAGGGTCAGCTGGGTGGACACTTTACTCAGCCTTCTGAGCATCATGCAGAGGGCCTCAATACCCATGTCCCCTTGGGTCTGTTAGTTGCAGATTGCTGAGAGCAGGCCAGAGACAAGTGCCTTGGTCTGATGGGAGACGCTGTGGATCATTTACTCTTAAGATAATTCCCGTATGTCAGTTAGGCCAAGAGTTTACCTCCCTCTCCAGCCAGAGGCAGCCCTGAGCGATGCCTTTTCCCTTCTCTACTCTGCCTCTGCACACCATCTGTTCATCTGGGGAAGGGACAGAGAGGAGACGCCAGCTATAGGAGCAGAGGGGTATGCAAGTCACCTGTAGGAACCCAGCTAGATTTGGAGAAGGGGGATGAAGGGATCAGGGAATGGATGGTGTGCTAGATAGTATCTTGGGTGCTAAATTCATTTATCCGCTTTGCCGTATTGGTACAAGGCATGTCAATCTGGGTAAGACCTAACCTCCAGGCAGCATTTAACTGGCCCATTCCCCTGGGCCACAGGTCAGAAGACAGAACGACTGAGTCTGTGTTCCCACCTGACCCTTAATGCGTTTTTGCCAGGCCTGAGCAAGAAGCTCGGGTTCAAAGCACGTGTGACTAGAATGTTGCACACTCTGGAACCCATGGTGTGTGACTGGCTTCCAGACCAAGCATCTGTGTAAGAGGAGAGATGATTTGAAGGGTGACACAGGAGCCTCTGTGTCGACTGAGTCCAGTGCTCAGTCATCAGGCAGTCTGGGTAGAAGCCAAGTCACCTGTGTCTCAGAGCTGTCGGTGGGAATGACATTGTACCTGCCAAGGCTTTTCAGGTGTGAATCTGTGGTCAGGAATATGCAAATCCTGGTAGATCCGGTAGAGGTGGAAGGAAGTGAGGATTCCCTCTAACCTCCAGGAGGAATGAGGGGCCTCAGCCCTCCGCAGCTCCATCTTCTGCGCTCCCATCCCGGTGACAGGTGGATCACATCCTGATTGTTACACAAGGAGGAAGTTGAACTGGTTCTTGTTCTAGAGTTAGAGGCACTACACGGTAGCAAGTCAGTTCAGACCTGCCTCACTTTGGGGGAATCACAGACTCGATGCCAGGCCACAGATACATGATCACCTGTCAAGTAGGGTGAGCACGGGCCTGTGTGGGTAGGCTGAGGCCTCAGCCCCTCCAGGTCTAGGACCAGCAAAGTTCCTGGCTGACAACCAAGCCCAAACGTGCCCTCATCGTTCCTTCTTGCTTACGGTATGCTTGCTACTCATTAACATCATAATGATGAGAAACTCTCCTTCTGACCAACTGCTATGTTTACCTGACACGCATAAACTCATGCATCTTTTCCCCGAGCCAATATATGTATGCATATATAAACATGGCACTCTTTACTACATAGCTCAACACACGGCATTAAAAAAAAACAACTAAAAGTGGAAAGACATCACCTTGAACAAAATAAATTCCCAACTCAGTTCTGGCCAAGAATCCAATGGCTCAACCTGTGAAGACCCATATAACTCTCTCGGTCTTTTCACTGGGGAAAACAGAAGTCTTGTTCTACATCCAATGAAAACAATGTTGAAAAGTGTTTGAACCTTAAAAATGAAAGTCTACTAGTTTACATACCTACTTAAGAGGACATGGAGATGACCATGGACCTGTGTTTCAGGGACTAAAGCAAATCAGGCCTGGCCTAAAACACATCAGACCTGACCTTTTGTAAGAATGAATTTCAATAAAGTGAAAGATACGTAACTCACAAGCTTTCCATCGCATTCTTTCTCAGGAAAACCCAGGGAACATGGGGAGGGGGAATGAAATTGGATGGCCTGATCATTTCTCAGTGGGGACAGTGAATGAAAACCTACCTTAATACGACACACACAAAAAATTTAAGGATGATGATGGAGAGCTGGGTGGAGTGGTTCACACCTGTAACCCCAGCACTCTGAGGGGCTGAGACAGGTGGGTTGCATGAGCTTACGGGTTCAAGACCAGCCTGAGCAAGAGCAAGACCCCATCTCTAAGGGGCCAGGCATGGTGGCTCACACCTGTAATCCTAGCATTCTGGGAGACCGAGGTGGGTGAATTGCCTGAACTCACAGGTTCAAGACCAGCATGAGCAAGAGCGAGACCCCGTTTCTAAAAATAGCCAGGCACTATAATGAGCACCTGTAGTCCCAGCTACTTGGGAAACTGAGGCAAGAGAATTGCTTGAGCCCAAGAGTCTGAGCTTGCTGTGGGCACTCTACCCAGGGTGACAAAGTCAGACTCTGTCTCAAAAACAAACAAACAAACAAAAAAACCGTCTCTAAAAAATAGCTGGGCATTGTGGCAGGCATCTGTAGTCCCAGCTACTTGGGAGGCAGAATCAAGAGGGTCACTGGAGCCCAAGAGTTTGAGGTTGCTGTGAGCTATAATGGCACAGCACTCTCCCGGGGACAAGACAGTGAGACGCTGTCTCAAAAAAAAAAAAAAGATAACATAGACTCTAGACCAAGAGCATGGCGGGACATGATGTCTCAAGTCCTATTTGGTAACTGAAGGAAATGGGTCCCAAGTAACAGAACAATAATCGTGGCCCGTCTTACAAGAGAATTGGTTTGTACCCAATTCAGGAAAAAAACATCTATTTCCTCACGTCTCCAGTGTTCTCACTTGGGTGAGTATGTGCTTCCCTCCAGAGCTCAATTCACACCTGGGAAGATCGGCTAGAGTTAGATACAGGCTCTGTGAGGTCACTGAGCTCCTCACCTAGTGAGGGGCAGGAATTCTAGGCACAAGACCCGAGCAGTGTGTGGGGAGGGCACAGGTCACTGCACAGTCCAGGTCACACACTCCTAGCTGCTACCTAATGCCCAGAACTGCTATGGGCTGAGATAATTTGCTAAGTTAACAGGGAAAAGTTGACTTTTTTTTGCAGTTTTTGGCCGGGGCTGGGTTTGAACCCACCACCTCCAGTATATGGGGCCGGTACCCTACTCCTTTGAGCCACAGGCACCGCCCGAAAAGTTGACTTTCTGAAACCCACAAAGGAAGCATCCTTTTTCCCTCCTCTAAAAGGCCCCGAGGTCCCCACCTCCCCTCCCAATCTTAGTGGTTCTTGCTCTGTAAAGAGCCCCCTGGGGAAGAGCAGTGCTCCTTCTTCTTCTGTCCTCTCTGATGGCTAAAAGGCACCTGATCACCCTCCTCTCAAGTGCCTGTGGGGACAAATGGCATTTAAAAAAAAATACTAGGCTTGGTGCCCATAGCTTAGTGGTTAGGGCTCCAGCCACATATACCGGGGCTGGGCTGGTGGGTGCCAACCTGGCCAGGCCTGCTAAACAACAAAAAATAGCCAGGTGTTGTGGTGGGTGCCTGTAGTCCCAGCTACTTGGGAGGCTGAGGCAAGAGAATTGCTTAAGCCCAAGAGTTTGAGGTTGCTGTGAGCTGTGATGCCATGGTATTCTACCAAGGGTGACATAGTGAGACTCAAAAATATAAAATAAAAAATTTGTCAGGCAAAAAAAAAAAAAATACTAACGGTGCTTTATTTGGGCAAAATAAATTGCCATCTCAGTTCTGGCAAGAATGCAGTTGCCCCACCAAAGAAGACCCATACGTTTAGAAAAACACGAACAGCTTTAAAACAGAGTCCGTGGACTAGGTGTCTATAAAGAGTTCCACTTTCTCAACCACAACACCTCTTAGTTCCTCTTAAACAACATTGTTCGATGACAATCAGCTATTCTAACATTTCTGTAAAACGTCAGATGTGAGTCACTTGTCCTCTGCTCTTAGAGTACCTCTTCCTCAGCTATCCACAGAGCCCACCCCACCAGCTTCCTTTCCTCTCCTCTCCTTTCCCCACCTGCAGTGTTCTTTTGCTGAGTGGGCCCTGCTGGACAGCGTCTTGGTTATTTGGTGGCAGGTCACGAAACCCACCTGCCTCCTCTATACCAAGGGGCCTCAAACTTTTTAAACAGGGGGCCAGTTCACTGTCCCTCAGACTGTTGGAGGGTTGGACTGCAGGACCCAGGACGAATTGGCCGCTAAGCAGGACAGGCAGTGGCAGCAAAAACACCGGGCGGGTCGGATAAATGTCCTAGGTGGGCTGCATGTGGCCTGCGGGCCTTAGTTTGAGGATGCCTGCTCTATACTGTCTCCCCCACAACTAAGATAAGGTTAAGGGGCTCTCAAGAAAGGCTTTTGGTCTTCAAGGCAGTTTTTCCTCTGTGGCTGGAGGGAACTTGAAGGTTGAGTAAGTTGTGTGAGCTCTGATAATGGTTCTTCCCAGAGAAGTTGCTCTTGTTAGAGCCATGGGGTTCAAACATGCACGGGTTGGTTTTCAGATGGAGACTCAAGAGGACCTCCATGTACTCTTCTGGAACTTTCTCCGTGGAGTTCCCTTCTCTCAGTTAATGTGCCCCTTAGACCCCTGGTGCCTCCCTGTCACCAGTCTTGCCCCCTCACCTCAGCCACACCCTGGGCTCTTCTCCCTGGGCCGCCACTGAACAGAACAGCCCAGGAGGCCTCACCTCACCTGTTTCCCTTTGCTCGGGGATCACAGTCTGCTCTTCCTGTTGTCCAGTGTCTGAAATGATATGTTTCAAGTATTTTGTGCAGACAATGGCAGAGGGAGGGCCATTCTGCTAATAAGTTCTTTCTTGTGCCAAAAGCACAAGTCCTCCCTGTGACTATTCAAACAAAATCATTCAAACAAAACAGGACATGGCAGAGACCAGCTATGGCAGGGAATCTCCGAGGGGGAAGGCGTGACTGAGCACCAGGGGTCCCCTGGGCATCCTCTGATGCCTCTGCTCCCCAGGCTCCTCTCAGAGGTTAGCCCAAGGCTCTTGCTTGGTTCCCATGGCACTGGCAGAATCAAGCTATGGATGATATAGGGAAGTAATTTTAGAAAAACATGAACAGCTTTAAAACAGATACCTATCTAAACTATAAGTCTTAGACCCTTTGGGACGTAGTTCCACTGTGGCCCCAAAGAGGTGGTGACAGCTTCCTGGCTCCTTGCAGGACACCCTTGCATCTCAGCTCCTACCTGACAGGGACGACAGGTGGTTTTTTAGTTCCCACCTTGTGTTCTCAATAAATCGAAGAGACTGTGCCAATGCCATGGGCCACCTGGGCTCCTCACTGGGATGGGGCCGACCTCATACTAATGCAAAGGAAGACCCAGATCAGTTTTAATGGACACAATGAATCGACTTTCTCACCCCATGGAAACCTCTGCCCTACCCCACAGGGGAATGGTTCATCTGCATGTTCATTTAACGCGTATTTCCTGAGGATCCACCAAGTGCAAGGCCCCACTGCCGGGTGCAGGAGACACAGTGGTGGACCAGACGGGTTGATCCCTGGCCTCGCTCCACCTACATTCCAGCTCTTACCCCTTTCCCAGGTTTTCAATATAACATTAGCCGTACAGGAATGATAGTATCTAACGACAGGAAACCTCCATGTGAAGGGAGCAGAGCTACTTCAGGAAAACACAAATGGCTCATTGTTAACAAAATTTGTTTTTTAAAATACCAAATTCATTGCTAGTGAGCTGACAATAGCACAGGTGGCTCCGGTTATGCAAATAAGCAACAAGACAAGCTGGAGAGGATTAAACACTAAGAATCACCAATTCATTCAAAAAAGGGTAATAGATCAGCATGTGATAGAAACAACAGTTACATTCCTTCGGCCTTCACCGCATGGTAGCTCTAAGGACCAGAACCAAGTTTCTGAATCTATATATCCCTGGGTTCTGTTCCCATCAGCCCAGTTCTACATGGGAGGGGGAGACTTAGACACTGAGAGGATTACACAGGAAATGGGAAGCACAGGTCTTGAATCTAAGAAACCTTAAACACCAACAGTCTAGGTACCATAAACACTAAGAATACTGGAATTCTGAAAGGTCAGCTCTGAAGAAGGTGGAAATGAAGTTCGCAGATTGGGTTGGAATGCAAGAGGTTGGAGCCCTTGGCTGGTGTTATCACCCCTGCAGAAATACACAGCTCTTCATTCCCATACCTGCACAGTAAATCCTTTTACTAGGACCAACCCAGAGAGAAAGAATGGAGATTCTTTTTTTTTTTTTTTTAAGAGACATAGTCTCACTTTGCTGCCCTCAGTACTGGAGTGCTGTGGTATTACAGCTCACAACAACCTCCAGCTCTTGGGCTTAGGCGATTCTCTTGGTTCAGCCTCCTGATTAGCTGGGATTACAGGTGCATGGCATAATACCTGGCTATTTTTTTGTTGCAGTTTGGCCAGGGCTGGGTTTGAACCCGCCACCCTCAGTATATGGGGCCGGCACCCTACTCACTGAGCCACAGGCACTGCCCAGAATGGAGATTCTTTTTTTTTTTTTTGAGACAGAACCTCAAGCTGTTCCCCTGGGTAGAGTGCCATGGCATCACAGCTCACAGCAACCTCCAACTCCTGGGCTCAAGCCAGTCTCCTGCCTCAGCCTCCCAAGTAGCTGGGACCACAGGCGCCCGCCTTAACGCCTGGCTATTTTTTGGTTGCAGCCATCATTGTTGTTTTGGCGGGCCTGGGCTGGATTTGAACCCTCCACCTTAGGTGTATGTGGCTGACGCCTTAGCCACTTGAGCCACAGGCACCAAGCCCAGAATGGAGATTCTTTAAGGTTCCCTCCGGACTCCCGAAAGAGGCTGGAGACAACTCCTCCCTGGCCAATCCTGGAAGATCTAGTGTTTTGCAGTATTTAAAGGAGTCAGGTGTCAGACACAGTGGCTCACGCTTGAAATCTCAGCACTTTGGGAGGCCTAGGCCGGAAGAGCCCTTGAACCCAGGCATTTAAGACCAGTGTAGGCAACAGAGTGAGACCCTGTCTCAACAAAAGAATGTAAATATTTAGCTGGGCATGGTGGTATGCACCTATAGGTAGTCCCAGCTACTTAGGAGGCTAAGGCAGGAGGACAGCTTGAGCCTAGGAATTTGAGGTTGTAGTGAGCTGTGATCATGGCACTGCACTCCAGCCTGGGTGACAGAATGAGACCCTATCTATATATAAATGAATGAATGAAAAAGTCGTGGGGGTCTGTGATCTATTCACCTGCTACATCATCAAAGGAGTCCATCTACGATCCAAAAGTCTTTGGATTTCTTTCTTTTCCTTTCCATGTTACCCAGAACCTTTGGTCTGAAACTATTCCTAAAATATTCATCTTTGGCAAAGAATTCCAAACCAAACTATTTTTCCATATAAATTTTTCCCTCTCCTAAAACCATTTGCATATTTATTTGTTCTCAAACCACAAATTGGACTGAGGAGGAAGTTGTTTGACATTTGGGGCTTTATAACTTGACGCAGAGAAGAATGTCAGCCAGATCCCACCATAATCACTTGCCCGTCGTGACAAATGGAATAACATTTCCCAAGTCAAGATGAAGGGTCACTTACTATTTATGCTGAACTTATTTCCTGAGTTATCTAGTTCTAATAAACACATACCTGAGAAGTTCTGGCATAGAATCAGAGTGAAGGTCGGCAAGAAAGGAGAGGAGCCAGTCCAGGGACAAGAAAAGCCTTTAATAGATGGGAAAAGGAGGAACAAGATGGACCAGGGTGTCAGCTCAGCTCCCACTCATTTGCAAAAGACTTTTATTAGCCTTATCAGCATAGCTGAAATGGGGCAGTGAGCCCCAGAGAGGCACCCGGGGCTCTGGCGTAGTGCAGGTCAGGATGTGGGCCAGGATATGGGTAGAATATTTCCAGGAACTCTGGCCTTGAGGCACTTCAGAAATCTGGGGGGGGGGGTGGGATTTGGTTTCTGACCTGATTTTCTAAAATGGCTACACTTCTGTCAGGGTTGTAAGAATTCCTTTCCCACAATACCTTACATCTCCCATATGCTTCTGAGAAGTAATTATGCAAGAACATGAAAAAATAGAAAGTTAAAAAAAAAACTTTAAGGTAAGTTTCTTTTCTTTTCTTTTCTTTTTTTTTTTTTGAGACGGAGCCTCAAGCTATCCCCCTGGGTAGAGTGCCATGGCATCACAGCTCATAGCAACCTCCAACTCCTGGGCTCAAGTGAGTCTCCTGCCTCCACCTCCCAAGTAGCTGGGACCACAGGCGCC
>CAUYQV010032142.1:0-26848 GCA_963574575.1 Galagoides demidoff | reverse complement strand
TGGGTTGTTGCTCTTCTCCCATCTGGAGTTCCTTCTTTTCAATATTTTTTACCCTACAGGCAGTGGATGTGGTGGGCCAGGCAGGCAAGCCGAAGACTATCACAGGGTTCCAGACACATACAACCCCAGTGTTACTGGCCCATGGGGAACGGGCAGAATTGGCCACTGAGGAGTTCCTTCCTGTTACCCCCATTCTGGAAGGTTTTGTCATCCTTCGGAAGAACCCTAACTATGATCTCTAAGTGGCCCTCTGGGGCCCTGAGCAATAGCTAATATATCAGTGGGCCGTGCTTCCTGCTGCCAGGGCTGGACACTGTCTCAGACCTTTGAGGGAATTGTTACCTCCTGTTCTTTTGTTACTGAGTAAGATAACCTTGTTGAATAAAGACCTTTATCCCCAAGGTCTCTCTGTCTGCTTTCTGGGGTATCACGACAAGAGGCTAGACTGGGGTGGAGAGTGGATGTGAGAGGGCATTGTTTGGAGCAACTGTGAGCCCAGGCTAGTAGGGAGGCTGCCCTGAATGGAAACAACTAAGCCCCTTTCCCTTCTTTCCTTCTTTTATAATCATCTTCTGTTTTCGTTTTCCCTTGAGAAGCTGGTAAATGTAATGGAGCTTCACTCGAGGAGATGGATATACACAAATTTTCATACAAACTTTTACAAATAACTTTTCAAGGGGCTTGTGGATCCCATTAAACCACCCCTGCAAATACACTCTTCAAGGCATCATCATCTAACTTTGGGTTAAGGATGACTAAGAGTAGGCAACCCCATACTTTTCTTTGCTGCTGAATGAAGAAAACATTTTTACTTCCTGTGATCCTCTGAATTTAACTTCGTAACAGTGGCTGGCACTTAATAGACCTGTAAATGTAAAAGTATGACTTCTACGTGCTTCTGAGATTTCACAACGACTTGGAGAGGTAGGTATTATCTCCATATTTTGGTGAGTAATATGAAATTTGGAAAGGTTGGCTTGGTGCCTGTAGCTCAAGCAGCTAAGGCGCCAGCCACATACACCAGAGCTGGCAGGTTAGAATCCAGCCTGGGCCTGCCAAACAACAATGACAACAACTACAACCAAAACAGCCAGGCGTTGTGGTGGGCGCCTGTAGTCCCAGCTACTTGGGAGGCTGAGGCAAGAGAATTGCTTAAGCTCAGGAGTTGGAGATTGCTGTGAGCTGTGATGCCACAGCATTTTACCCAAGGTAACAGCTTGCTCTATCTCAAAAAAAAAAAATTGGAAAGGTTCAGTAACTTACTCAAGGTCACCTAAGTGGTGGAGCCAAAGATTGGAATCTAAGTCCATTTGACTACAACATGCTCTTTTTTTTTTTTTTTTTTTGAGAGGGAGCCTCAAGCTATCCCCCTGGGTAGAGTGCCATGGCATCATAGCTCATAGCAACCTCCAACTCCTGGGCTCAAGCCAGTCTCCTGCCTCCGCCTCCCAAGTAGCTGGGACCACAGGCACCCGCCATAACGCCCGGCCATTTTTTGGTTGCAGCCATCATTGTTGTTTGGCGGGCCCGGGCTGGGGATTCGAACCCACCACCTTAGGTGTATGTGACTGGCGCCTTAGCCGATTGAGCCACAGGCGCCGAGCATTTTTTCCTCATTTTTGTTAAAACCTCAAACATTTTTATGGACACCCTTGATGGGTTGAATGAGACAAGTGGAGAGGGGGAAGCATCAGGGAATGGGAAAGTCGGTGGTGGCACTGGACTTCAGGAAGAAACTAATTATTTTGGAAACTTACTCTCATTTAGTATTCCCCATTGGTGCTTAGGAAATCTTGATCCAAATCCCCCCCCCCCAGCTACCACACCACCACCCCCAACACACACCAATTTGGACAAAGTTCTTAGGGACTGGTACTCTATATATCATGATTTTGAATATTTATTGAGTATTTCATACTATCCCACTAGATAAATGTCAACAGCTTAGTGCTTGTCAAAATGATGGCCTAGAATCTCTCGTTCATATCTCAAATTCACTGAGGCAGAGATATTTTCTAATTAAGTAAATACGTAGGACATTTCTCTCAGTAATTTGCAAATAATAATACATCTCTGAGTTGCAGTGACATCTATCTCCATAATATCATCTCTTTTGGAACTCCGACAACTTTCTAAAGTGATTTCAAATTATCTTTCTCTTATTACCTCTCAATATCCTTTGTGGTGGATTATGTAAATCAGCTAAACATTTCATATAGGGAACAATCTTCAAGAAAATTGAAGGTAATTCAATGTATAAAAGCTTTTTTATTCTTTAAAGAAGAACAATAGCTGCTTATTTCCCCAAGTAAACAATCATATTCAATTCATTTTTCTTACAATGAAATCCATTGGGGTTTTATAAATTTCATAGTAATTTTAGCATTAACATACTTATCCGAAATGTTGCATCAAATTTAATATATTATCTTGAAAAGTAATAGGCTTTAAATATGGTATTATACAACCGGAGCTATCACTTTCTCTCATAGTTTCTAAATAGCAAATATTAATCAAAGCTCTCGATTGCCATCCATCTTCAGTATTAGTTTAGTGAAATTAGCAGTGTATCAGTAATAATAGAGAGAAGATACAGGTATTCTTATGAGCAACTTACATACATGATCCTAGTTTATCCTCTAAAATTTCATAATGTGATTTTTTTTTCACTTTACAGATGAGGAAACAGGGGTACAGAGATGTTAAGTAATTTCAACAAGCTCACACAGTTGATACAGGGAGAATTCAAATCCCAGAAGTCTGGTTCTAGAGCCTGCATTCTTAATCTCTTTGCTATATGAGAGTCACAGAGTTTCTGAGATAAGAGTCAAAGGAAGCTGCTGTAACCAGAGTGAGAAATGCAGGCAGCAATTTCAGTTGCTGCTTAGAAAGAGACTGAAAAACCTTTGGATCCAGAGCATCTGAAAGGTATTCAGCCTTGCTTACGTAACAAAGGAAATAAGCTTCTTGGACAAGGATAAAGACGTCCAGGAAAGAGGGAATCTAGATCTGACTGATTTCATTCATAGAATCCTAAGATACTAATCAATGTAACTAGTCTGAAAGACTACAAACACACAGCTCTTCTGCAAAGTTATCAGGTGTCAGTCCGTAACACAATTTCCTCCTGTGTATCATATTTTGCACTTTCTAGATGACCAGATGAAAGAGGGCTAGAAGTGACTTGGTGTAGGGTCAATGCATGATCAATTTGATACAGATCTCTGCACCATTCCAGGCTACAAGGAGGAAATTTGCCGGACTTCTTCAGCTTCCCTACCAACAAATATTCAGTAAGAAACTGTAATTTTTACCTTTTCTGATTCCTTTTTCTAATATCTAAATATTCATATTCACCTACAGGGAGTAATACAATGCAATTGTAAATAGGTTGATACCACAAAGAGTAGGGTTGGCATAAGGTTGCAGAAAGGGCACTAAGCTTGGAGTCAGGAAGTCTGACTTTGGGCCTATTGTGTTACTTACTGTATGATACTGGATAAATCAGTTAACTTCCCTTCTTTTTGCATGCTAAAGGCTAAATACCTTTTCTCCCTCAGAGTGCTGGCAGATGACTCAAATAAAAGAATATAGGTGAAAGCCCCAGGTAAACTGTAAGATAATTTATGTATCTATAATTATCAATGATTTTGAAATTATAATGGTACCAAAATAGGCTATTGTTTTGAGAAAATGTCTTTCAAAGAGTCGATATTTATGCCAGATGTTTTGGGACTATACTGAAATAACTAAGTAACACTTCAAATTACTGACCTTGTTGATTTGTTTTTGTTGTTGAATTGCTTACTACTTATTTTTATAAAAAGCCTTATTTTAGTATAATTTTCATAAAATATAATTCGCCCATTTAAGTATAAAATTCAGTGCCTTGGCATTCATGTACAGATTCATGCAACCATTGCTGCCATTCAGGTTTAAAACATTTCCATCACCCTAAAATAATTCCCATGTCCATTAAGCAGTCACTCCCAATATGCCTTCCTCCTGCAATCCCTGGCAATACTAATATACCTTCTGTCCCTGTGGATTTGCCTATTCTGAATATTTTCCATAAATGGAATCATACAATATGTGAGCTGTTGCATCTGGTTTCTTACTCAACACTTTCATAAAGCCCTTGAGGTTCATAAATGTTGTACCATGTATCAGTATTTCATGTCCTTTTTATTTCTGAATATAATCCTTTTTGCATGTTGTGGTATTCCGCCCCTTTTTGCCTTCTGAGACTCACATTATACATGTATTGGAATGCTTGATATTGTACCACATGTCCCTAAGGCTCTGTTCATGTTTTTGATCTTTTTTCTCTCTTTTCTTCACATTGGATAATTTCCATAGACCAATCTTCAAGTTAACGGATTGTTTCCTTTCCATCTTGAATCTGCTGTTGGGTACCTCCAGTAAATTTTTTTTTGTAGAGACAGAGTCTTACTTTATTGCCCTTGGTAGAGTGCCGTGGCATCACACAGCTCACAGCAACCTCCAACTCCTGGGCTTCGGCGATTCTCTTGCTTCAGCCTCCGGAGTAGCTGGGAATATAGGAACCTGCCACAATGCCCAGCAATTTTTTTGTTACAGTTTGGCTAGTGCCGTGTTTGACCCACCACCCTCGGTATACGGGGCCAGTGCCCTGCCCACCGAGCTACAGAGTCTCACTTTGTCACCCTGGGAAGAGTGCTGTGGCGTTACAGCTCACAGCAACCTCCAACTCCTGGGCTTAAGCGATCCTTATGCCTCAGCCTCTCAAGTAGCTGGAACTACAGGCACCTGCCAAAAAGCCTAGCAATTTTTAGAGATGAGGTCTCTCTCTGGTTCAGACTGGTCTCACATCTGTGATCTCAGGCAATCTGTCCTCCTTATATGCTGGGATTAGAGGTATGAGCCACCATGCCCATAATTTTTCATTTAAATTATTGTACTATTCAGCCATAGAATTTCCTGTTGCTTCTTTTCATATTCTACTTCCTTCTTTACAATAACTAGTTTGATCATTTTTGTGATACTATCCATTACGTCTATTAATGGTTTACTCTATTAGTTTGAACATTTTTATAATAGTTGCCTTGAAGACTTGTCTGTTAACTACAATATCTGAAGAAACCCCGAGACAGTGTATACTGACTGTTTTTTGGTATTTACTGAGTGTGGGTCATGCTATCCTATTTCTATGTGCATTTAATACTTTTTTTGCTAAAAACTAGACATTTTTAAATTTTTTTATACTGGACATTTTAGATTACATATTACAGAAACTCTGATCCTGGTTCCCACCCTACTTGCCTAAACTAAATCAGTGAAGTTTATCAACCTATTATGTATGACTGCTAATTTATATCATTAGTTTTTCTGTTATATTCTTAAAAGCCTGGTTTTCCAAGAGTCACCCCCCTTTGTCCTTGAAGCTTTGCAGTCAGTTAATGATTGCACAGAGTTTGTGCTCTTCCACGTTGAGAGGGTAAATATTCTCCTTCCTCTCAATGGATTTGTGTGTTGGAAAAAGAGCTTATTCAAAGTTCATGGCATCTTCAATTTTTCCAGAGTTTTTATTTTCCACTGGGCTTTTCATGTCTCCTCTGAGTACCATCTCAGAGTTGTCCAGCAGTGTGTGGCTGGCTTGGGCTCTCTCAGGTCTCTGCTGTTCACTGCACATAAGCACAACGCCATCCAGGAATATGCTTTTCCCAAGCACAACCACAGGTTAGTAGAACTGTTGATCTTCCCCACTGGACCAACATCAATATTATCAATTCTATCAGCAATGTTGCTGGGCATGAAGGTCATGCACTTCTCTATGTACATCAGGTGAACCATTTTCAACCAGGGCAGTACAGCTTCACTTCTAATAGCTTGCCCCACCATAACAGAATCTTGGCATTGGCCAAGCTGGGGACAAAGGTGGGACCGGGAGTAATCCCAGACAAAACAGTATAGATTCTCACTCTTATTGCCCTAAGTCCAATTGTTTGTTCAAGGATAAGTGCTTCTTGGATTACAAGAGACCTTTGATTGAATTTCAGGGTACTTAACAGGTTGTTTATGTTAATTTGCTGAGCTTTATAGTTGTTTTTGGAAAGTGAATTTGTACGTCATCTCACTAGACCACAGCCGGAAGTTCTGCCCAAATGATTGATTTCATATTGGTAGAATTTTATAGAAATGCTACACATTAGGGATTTTTTGGTAGTATTTCAAACCCTTACTATAAGAATAATACAAAATGTTTAATAACTTTATATTGATTATATAGTGACATAATACTTTAGACATAATAGGTTAAGTAAAATATATTATTAAAATTAATTTCCTATTTATATATTTTAATGAGGCTACTAGAAAATTTAAAATTACATAAACATCCTGCACTGTATTTCTATGAAGCAATCCTGCTCTAGATCTCATAGTCATCTTACCGTAAGTACTAGAGATGGAGAAACATGTCAAAGAATGCAATGAGGATGCATGTAGAAAATCTACAATGTAAGAAAATCTATCGGAAAAAGTGATCCTGTTTCTTCAACAAATAAATTGCAAGGAAGTAATAAAAAAGGTAAAGGAAGCATAGGGATTAAAAGAGATTCAAGAGACATAGCACCCAATTGTAACATGTGCATCTTATTCAGATTTTCATTTGAACAAAGCAATGAAAAACTATATACATTCATAAGATAATTTGGGAAAATGGGAATACACAGGATATGTGAATATATTCCAGATTTATTGTTAATTCTAAGGTTCAATATGGCATTGTAGTAAGAATCAAAAAAGAATTTTCCTATCTTGTCATCATACACTAAAGTTTTATGGATGAAATTTTATGATATCTTGGATTTACTTCAAAAATCCATGGAAAAAAAGAAAGGAAATTGGCTGGCATGTAGATAAAGCAATATTATCAATGTGTTGAAAATCACCGAAGTTACATGATTAACTGTTGGACTCATTCAGTCATGTGTTTTACTTCTGTTTACTGATGTTCCTCAACTTGTGATGGAGCTACCTCTCAAGAAACCCATTATACACTTGGACAATTGCGTGCGAGTCAAGACATTGTAAGTCAAGGATCATACGTATGTTTACATTTTTAGATAGTAAAAAGTTAAAATAGCTCACAATAGCTAATAGAATAAATCTAAATGCCCATCAATTCATGAGCAGATTAAGAAATGGTATATATGGAAGAACTGTAAGTTTAGCCCTCAAGGGACTGTAACAAACTGGTCAACATATGGGGGCGGTCAGCATCAGGCACGAGGCCTACTGTACTAATACACACATGTGGTACATGTTCAGTCTATGAAAATTAGGTCAACCTAAAGAGATGGTCATTGTAGGGAGGTGGTCAACCTTGGAAGTTCTACTATCTATGCTACGGAGTTCTACTTAGCCATAAAAAGGAAGGAAATAATGTCTTTTTCAGCCACCTAGATGGAACTGGAGTCTATTACCCTAAGTGAAACATCTTAGGAGTGGAAAAACAGCTACCATAGGTGGTTTTTTTTTTGATAATAAGGAGTTTTAGAGAGTATTTAATGATATAGGAAAACATTAAAATACAATGATAAATGAAAAAATAAGATAAAAACTGAATTTAACAATGAAAATGTTTAAGACTGTTTTCATAGGAAGGTTTAACTTTCTTTTAAATTCCCTATAATGAACTTTTATTAATTTGTAATCAGAAAAATAGTCCCACTTACACACAGAGGTTTATTACCAATTATTTGGAAAAAATTAAAAGACCGAAAGGAAAACACCAAAGAACTTAATCTCAATTATCTTGATGTTATGTGATTATGAACAATTCTTACATCCTTCATAGTTTCCCTATTTTGTACATTGAGGATGTATTATTTTTTCATTAGAAAAATTAGCTGGGTGCAGTGGTGCATGCCTGTAGTCTCAGCTACTTGGGAACCTTAGGTGGGAGGATCATTAGTTCAAGCCTAGTTTGGGCAAAATAGCAAAATCCCATCTCAAAACAAAACAAAACAAAAATAAAAAGAAAAGGAACATAGAAGTTGGAAGTTTTAGATGGAAAATTGGAAATGTTTACATTCCTTTCTGCTCTTCCTATCCACGATCACATAGATGTGTGTCTATTCAGCCACTCATTAGAAGATATCTATTAGTAGTACTTTGCACTTTGTGAAGTATTTGGATATTTTCCAACTTTTAACTTTTACATGTGGTATTATAATTCGTATACCCGAAGCCCGTCTGTCAAAACAGCTCAGGAGTATATTATTACTCCTGCTTTCAGATGAGAAAACAGAGGCCTAGATATTTGCCAAAGGTCACACAGCAAGGCAGTAGCAGACCTGAGACAAAAATCTAGGTTTCATTATTCCTAATGTGGTGCTCTTTATACTATATCATGTTGCCTCGCATAAAGAGTATCAGACTCGACATACTATTAATTTATCAAATAACTAACTTAAGCCCAATTGAATTCAAGTTACCTACATCAATTAAATGTACCGTCCGTTTTACTTAACTGTACCCATGAGCCATGTGCAGGAAAAAGGCACTCAGATGAAATAACAGGGAGGAAGCAGTAGAATTTTGTGACATATGGCATGCTTGCTGGTGAAATCAAAGGTATGTTTCATGCCAGCTTTTTGTCTGCAAACTGTCTTTCATTTCACTAAGAGGTATACCCCATGCCAGGAAACGCACAACCTCCTATCCCTTTCTTTTGAAACCTAAACCCATGAGAGCATGGACTTGGCATGCCTTGATGGAACACTGAATGCAATATGCTTGACCCATTTGTGGGTACAAACTATCCAGATTATCCACTGTGGAGAAGGACTCTAGTTTGTCATCTGAAATCCCTGTCAGCCCAGCGCAAGTGTGGATGCAATTTAGTCTTTAAGTTTTCCCCTGCCTAGAGAATATGGTATTGTAATTTCAGAGAATAAAAATATACCCTGAGAAAGAAAAAAGAAAATAAAAGTCCAAACAGGAAGCCATCAAGTACACCAAAAGTATAGGACAAAAGCAACGAAGTTCTCCTGTGCAGAATAATATCCTTGTACTTTTTGCCCCTGGGTGTTGTAAAACCCTCTAGCAGACCCCAGTTTACCCAGAGGATCTGATCTTTGCCAATGAGTCTACCTCTTATGAAGCAAGGAAAGGAGATGCTGGAGAGAATGGCACCATGTCTATAGATTTTTAAGAATGTAAAATTTTTACTTTGGGGCTACAAAAACCTTTGCTACCAGCTCAATAGAAGCTATCAGGGAAAATACCAAGTTAGGATGAAGACCTAATATTTAAGCAGGAAATGCATTTGGTGATATAGGGGACTTTTCCATAAATATCTCTGTCATTTTGGAAGACTTGGTCCTCTGGCTGGTTAGTCATTTTTTTTTTTTTCTATCCGTTGCTTTACATGCTGATGATTCTTTACTAGAATGTTGGTTTATATAAGGGAAGAAATATTTGGGACTTCATGCTAATTGCAGAGGTCTAGATTCCTTAAGGTATGAATCCTTAAAACACCTCTATTACAGAAGAATGAGAAGGAACATATTGGAGAAAGCTTTGAATCCAGAGAGAGCTGGGTTCTACTAAAAGCTCCTCCATTCACTTAGCTTCATGTTTCCTCAGCTATACAACTAGAATAACTATATCTACCTTGAAACGTTGACATGACAATTAACCAAAACATACGCCACATGTACTTTGCAGCATAAAGTCTGGAAATAATACCAAGGTATTAAAAAATGGTTATATAGTAGAATTCTTATGTAGATTATTAGATGGTGGCACTAAGTGTAGTTTTTTACTTTCTCCTTTTGATTATCTTTTTAATTTTTTTTAATGAACACATTCTAATATTATAAAGAAACACATACTCTTTAAAAATAATCTTTGTGAAGCTCCTAGTCTGGTTTAGGGCACACAATAACCACTCATATGTTTATTGTTGGCTATCCTTGGCTGCCATCATTGTTGTCATTAGCATCGTCATCATCTTATTATTATTGTTGGGAAAACAGTGGTTTAGAGAGGTTAAGTAGCCTATTAAATCCATATATTTTGCAAGCAAGTAAAATGCCTATCATACTGCTTGAAATATACATGTATATAGACATAATTCAGGAACCATGAATACTTAAGTACATCTAGCTTGCGTAAGTCATCAGCAAAACATGACCAACACATAATAGGCCTTCATTAAAATCAAACTGTTTAAAATGGAGCAAAATATTGATGAAAGGACAGTGTCTTCAAGAAGTGATATGAAGATTTGAAGGACATATAATTATGTCAAGGAAAGACTTTTCAGTGATGAAAATTAAATAACAATGCTTTTCAATAATAATTTAGCAATTTTCATAGGTTATAAGCAATAACCAGCAGTTAAAGTTTTTCTCTGAAATCACCACCTTCACTCTCTGTCAATCATGCATGTGTGAAATTAACAAACCACAGAGGAAATCCCTTTGTCTTTCCTTTTTCCGAATACTAGTGGCTTTTCCTGATGCTCACCTGAATAAACATCCAACTATAGCTAGCATCTTGCCTTTATCTCTATTCCAGATCTATTCCTCTCTTTCATCAGAGGGTACTTGATCTGTCCCCTTCCTTTTCTCTCATGTCTTTTCCAGATGTCTGTTAGCAACTTTTTCAAAGGGATAATTGACTAATTAGAACAAAATGGGTTATTTTTCTCCGAAGAAGTTCATGTTTACAGAGGTCACCTGAAAATTCAATGTCTTTCACGACAGGTACTAATTTTTAGTTTTTAAATTTTAGGCCCCATAGTAGGTCATCTAGGGAAATATCTTGTGATTGGAGAGTGGTTCCTTTTCTGCTTAAAGTATTCCAACAATCGATGATATTATGGGCCTGAGTTGTTACTGGATCTGATTCTTCGACCCTCAGGGCAGAGATAGGATTAGTCTAAATCCTTATGGAATATCTTCTGTAGATGTATTATTAAGGGAAAAGAATTGAGCTCATCCCTAGATAGAAGTTTACAATGATGAATTTTCTCTCCTCCACAGCCTCAGAGGGAATCAATTTTACATCGCTGGAAACTCAAATATGTGAATTAACATTGCTGAATAGGTTCGGAATGTGACATTTCCGATGAATTGTAGTATTTGAGTCCTTATATAAAATTTCTGGAATAGGATTCAGTGATACAAAGCTAGGGTCCTTCTCATTCTGCCTAAGTTGTAGGAGTTCTTGACAAACTCCTGGCCTTAAGTTATTGAAAATGAATTTGTATTTCTAGAATTTTCTTTCTTAGTGGGTCCTATTTGGTGGTTGTTTTGAGTATTGAAGGTCAAAAGTGCTCACAGTAACTGACTCTGACTCTTCTGTTTTCAACAAAGCATGTGAATTATAGTTAACATTCTGTGTTCTTGCATTCTGTTATCAAGAAATCTCTATTGATCAGCGCTTCAGCCAGTACCATAATAGATATTTCTATGATGACCCTGACAAACAACATAGATTGGAAGTGTTTTCTGAAGACTTAAAAATAGACTATAATTTATTCATGTACTTCTACATGTAAATATGCTTTATAAATTCTTTCTTCCTTGAAAGTGGCACACAGCATTATTGGTATGAAAACAGAGGTTTAGAAAGGTTAAGTAGCTTACTTTGATCAAGCAAGGCACCTGATTCTTCAATCTTGCTGAATTTATAAAAAGACTACAATCTAGGCATAGACCTTTGAGTCACCCTTAAGGCCCGCTATAACCTTTTTTGATGCAGTGTCACCTTAAAGCATTTACTCATGGGCAAGTATGACTAGCACATGGGTCACATCCACTATGCTTAGAGATAAGTAGTCATTTATATCTCTAAGGTATCTTGACGTTAGAATACACATAGGTTGACAAATGTGGCATGAGCTGTAATCATTTACAAACTACCTGTCACAGAAAATAAACAGGGTATGGGCTATCATGTGGCAATGCTGTCAGTATTTTATATTATATGTACCCTGAACCTCTGTGTTTAATTAAGAGAAAATTATAAATACTAATTAGCTGCATTTAAGTTTTAAAGCAATTTATAGTTCATAGTTAAGGGGAAAACCAAAAAACAATAGATATGGTCTCTATGTAATGTAATTAATGTTTGAGAAGCAGTCACTGGGGCACAGATAATGAGGCTGACAAGTCAGTAGCCTTGACATTTCTACACAACACCACAACTCAAACATCATTTTAAAAAGCAGGAAAAATTAAATGTGGCACATCAAATGTACTGACATGCAGTGCCAGTTTGGTGGGGTGAGAGGGGTAGAATCTGGATTAAAAGTTTGCAATCTCTGATAGGATGTAAGTTAGAAAGAATGGTATACAAGTCAACACAGGGCAAACATAAGGAGAACTGTTCACTATTACTTATTTGAAATTATAATACTGGTAATAGTTGTTCCCAAAATAAGGCATATCTTAAATAAGGAATTACTTCATGTTCTATTTTCTGCATTCCCTTTTCCTTAATCCTAAAATCATTTAATGAAAATAAAACATTAAGGTAATTGATTTCTTTGGGAAGGAGTTGGCAGTGGCATTAGGGCATATGTACACATACATTTGTACTGCTTTCACAAAATTTTCTGAGCCTGATGGTCAGGGTGACCTTTATTCTCTATTAACAAGTGAAATGGAGTTGTCATTTTCCTATCATACTTAAATATTATGCTGAAGAAGAAGGTGAAAGACCCCTTAAGTCTTTCAAGCATGGAACCGGATGTCCTAAAGTTTACTTACTTCATCATACAACATTCTCTTTGAAGCATTTTCTAATCAAATACAGGCTTATGATTCCCTCTGAATACAAGACAATACCCAACAATTTTAGAAGCAATTGCAATTTTCATTTCTTAGAGGTAACTCAATGTTTAAAATGACTTTTCTATGAAACAAGAGCCTTCCTAGAGAATATGTCTTGGATCTCTCAGAAGCAGCACTTCTTGAGCTGCTAAGTGGTTTTCACTAGTAATTTTAATTAACTTCATGGCTCTGCACCACGAATCCTTTACCACATCCTTCCCCTAGCCTGATATTTATAAATCCATGATTATGAGAGCCTTAACATTTTCCTATTTCTGCTACCACAGGCTTTATTTCTAGGTCTCAAAATGTATTTTAGTATGTCAATTTGACATTTCTTAATAACAATCCTAATCACCACCCTCAATATGTGAGGAATTCCAGTAGGAAGTTCATGATCACAAAGTCTCTATAGTTAGCCAAAATGGTTTTATTTATTTGCAGTTTTTGGCCAGGGCTGGGTTTGAACCCACCACCTCTGGCATATGGGGCCAGCGCCCTACTCCTTTGTGCCATAGGTGCCACCCCCAAAATGTTTTTTTAAAGTCCTGTGGCTTTCTTCTTTAACACTAGATTATAATCTCATTCCTATAAAACTATCCTATTAAACAACAAAAACATGAGGGAAAGTTACATATTTGAAGATGTTAATCTCTTGAAAAACTAGAAAAAAATCTATTATTGGTCAAAGTAGAGAAATAGTTATGCATTATTATAGCCACTTGATTAAATATTAAGTCACAACTTAAAATGAAGGTAAAGAAAAACATGTGGAAACTTAAAAACACGCTTATGATACAATAAGGAAAAAATAAATATACCCTATAGTTTATGACTTAATCAAAACACATCTGTGCAATAAAAGGACTAGACAGAAACACACAAGAAATGATCAAATGAAAATACATCATAAGGCAGAAGTGAAGATATTGGAACTATGGATAACACATATTGTCCACATGTCCTGCATGGTGGGTGTGTGTGTGTGTGTGATTGCAAAATTCTTTAATTTTATAAGGGAGTTTGGGACTCTCTTCAAAAACGCTCACTGAATTTTTAACTAAGGTTTTATTCTTTACTACTTTAATGTTTCACTCCCCAGTATTTTAGAAGAACACATTGGAAGATTGAACTCTAAATTAAGTCAAGCACTTTTATGTTAATACCAGGTCCTTCCTTGTTCTTCAAGGAATCTGAAAACTGCAATGTACCAAAGTTCAAAGGTGTTGTCTACTTTTGGAATCAAGTTCAAGATAACAGATTGCTTCTTACTGCTAAAAATTTTCCTGAAATAAAATAGAGGTAGTTTTTTCAGAAAATATGGCTTTTCTGGGCACTGGTAGTATGGGAAAGATGGAACAATGGATTATGGATAGGAGGGAGAAACAAGTACATGGAGAGAAGAAAAACAGGCTATTAAATATAAAGTGAAGTGCATTCATAATTATACATTATTTAAGATTGACCATTTTCTAGCCACTGTCAATAAAGTGGATGAAATATCTGAAATGAAGGTGGAAATAACATTATGGATTCTGTAGACATTTAGAAAAATTTTGTAGCAATAAATTCAATATCATATATGGAAATAACAAATTCCTTTTAAAATTGACAAAACTACCACAAGAAGTGATATAAAATCTAGTTATCCCCTATTAAAGACATTGAATTTATAATTCTCAAACCCAACCCCAAATGGAACTTTTGACCTAAAGGGTTTCATTGGTGTAGTCTATTGACAATTTTAAAAGTAAATAATACCAATTTTGTACATAACTATTTCAGAAAGTGAAGAAGGAAATATTTGCTTACTTTACTATGTCAGTAGAACTTTGATACCCAAACCTGGCAAAGATAATACAAGAATAAATTATATTATACCAATGTCTATAAATATAGACATGAAACATTGACAAAATACTATCAAATGTTATCCAGCAACATATAAAAATAATAAAATCAAATGGGGCTCCTACCAGGAATGCAAAGCTGCTACAATATTTAAAGAACAAGCATACTCTGGTTTCTCTTCAGATTATACAAATTTTTCATCTTTTTTAAAAAGCAATCAATGTCATTCATGTTATGGTGAGGATAAAAGAGAAAAATCATGTGATCCCCTCAAGTCCAGAAAAACATCTGACAAAATTAACACTTATTTCTGATTGGAAAAAAAAAAAACTTTCCACAAACTAAGAGATCATGCTCAATCTACAAAGAGCATGTATTTAAAAACCTATAGCTAAATCATACTTAATAGTTAGAGACTAAACATTTTTTTCCTAAGATCAAAAACAGAGAAGGGATGTTTGATCTCACCACTTCTATATAATATTGTGCTAGAAGTTCTAGACCACACAATAAGGTAAAGAAAAGAAATAATAGGTGCACAGATTTTAAGGAAGGAGGAAAAACTGCCATTATTTGCAAATGACATGACTATCTACACAGTAAACAAAAGGGTTAAAAATTAGCTACTAGAACTAATAAGTGAAATTAAGAAGTTTCATGGGATTCATGGTAAACATGAAAATCAGTTGTATTTCTCTACTCACTAGCAAGAGAAGAATTGAAAAATCAAATTTAAAATGACAATTACAACAGCATCAAAAAGCTAATATATTTAAGAAAAAAAGTAACAAAATATGTAAGACCTCTATGCTAGAAAACATGAAACATTACTGAGAGAAATTAAAGACAAACTTGGTAAATGGAAAAATATACTATGTTCATGGATTGGGAGACTCAAATTTAAGATGTCATTTTTCTGGACATTGCCCTCACAACCAAAATTACAGAATGCTTTTTTTTTTTTTTATAGAAATTGACAAGCTGATTCTAAAATTTAGGTAGACAAAAAACTTAGAAAAGACAAAAGGATCTTTGTTGAATAGCTGAAAAAGAATTTTAAGACTTATTACAAAATGACAGTAATCAAGAAAGTGTAGTCTTGGTATAAGAATAAGGAAATAGATCACTGAAATCAAATGGAAGCACTTTATAAAAGAAGTCTTCTGCAGGAAAAATATTCTAAAACCTCAGATCTAGGTTGATAATATATATATTTATTAATAACTTTGGCATTCCCATTGTACCTCTCAGTTTCTGGCACACGATTTGCATTCATAAAATATTTGTTGAATAAATGACCATTTTAAGCATTCACACTATGGCATTAAACCATTTGGCAACTCTTTTGTTAATTCTCTGTGATAAATGGCATTATCTTGTTACTTAAAAATAATCTAGCTTCATCGACCTAAAAATAATCTAGTTTTTCTATAAAAGCTGACGATATGAATATGTCTCAGGAGACTGAGCTTACTAAAATTTTTAAAAGACTCTGGTAGTGTAGGTCTTAGAGACCTCTTACAGAAATAATTGACCCAAATAGGATATACCATGGTGAATTAAACTGAGGTCTTCTACATGAGAAAAGGGGATAAAGTGAGAATTTTTTCTCCTTTTCGGAAAAGTCACATTATTTGCTCCCCTTCCCAGCTTTGAGATGAGAATTATGTTCATTATGGCATGTTGTAGGCACTGCAAACAAACATTTCATAATAATACATTTTGTTCTCACTTTATCTTGAAAATAACTTCAATTTAAATCCTAGTTAATTAATCCAATTTCACAGCACCATGCATCTTATTAGGCTTAGCCATTTGTCTTTGCCCAAAAGACCTTGAAGTTTTG
This sequence comes from Galagoides demidoff, assembly GCA_963574575.1. Lineage (NCBI taxonomy): Eukaryota > Metazoa > Chordata > Mammalia > Primates > Galagidae > Galagoides > Galagoides demidoff. Next base: position 10,321 of record CAUYQV010032142.1, on the reverse strand, counting down.
CTCTAGAGAACCAAAAAATCTAAAATAAAACTGAAAAAAAAAGCAATGGATAATAATTTTGACTTTTGAAAATTATTCAGCAAAGCTAGCATAACACATGGGCAGAGTAGGCAGCTACCTCTATGGTGTCACTTCTGATACAGGCATATCACCACCTTCTCCCCCCATCCCCAAAACTGCAGCTTGGCTCTTATTTGGGCTTTCTCACCCTCAAGATTCATTCCTTTGCCTTAAGGGATTATCTCCAGAACTGCTCCATTAAAATGCAAATAAGTTATGTAGGAGGGGGTGACACATTAACATATTCTCAGTAATTATCTGCAATCATCCTATCAGGATTAATTTATCAATTGTCCTCAGAAATAAGGCCCCTTGGGTATTTAATACAGAAAAGGTATGGGTGTTCAAGCCTAGATAGCACACCAATTTATCAATTGTTCAGCAAATATAAGGCACTGAGGGTATCTAATGTAGTAAAGATATAGGTGTTCAGCCTTGGTAGCACACCATGGTTGGGGGCTTTGGGGAGCAAGGGAACAACATTTCCTCATTTATCCAGCAAATTCCCTTGAGTAGCACTGAGCCTATGACAGCCACTGTGCTAGTCACTAAGGATCTAGAAAGAATAATTTTAAACCTTACTCACAGATATGTAGAAGAATTGAATTGGGTGCCTGGAAAGAGAGGGGATAGGGCACAGACTCCTGAACCTCAGATTTCCTGTGAGTAAAATGGAGTAACTACTAGTTTTTCCCTCACAGAATTGGTGGACTGAACATGATAATGCATGTAAAGTCCTTCATATTGTGCTTGGCATAAGACAAGAGCTTAAAAAATGGTTGCTTCAATTATTATGTTATCATTGAATGACAACTAACTAAGAAAGAATTTCTAAAAGTGGAAGGGGATGCTGAAATAGGCCCAAAACACATAAAGTAATACCAGGAAAGGCTTTCATCAAAGAGATAGGGCATTTAAGATGATTATAAGAATAATTACTATATTGAACATTTCCTATTTGTCAGGCACCGTGCTATGAACTTTTTGTTCAGTAGCTCATTCAATACTTTTACAATGTTCCCTGTGAGAGGGACTATTACTATTTCCATTTTAGACATGAAGAAATCACGAGTTGCAGAAGGCAAAGAAACTTGTTCACAGTAACATAACAAATGGAGGAGCTATGATGTGGCTTTGTAGAATGTAGATGGCAGTGGAAAGAGTAAGCAAGTGAAGGGTGGTGGGAATATGCTGATGTTATTTAGAGTACTGAGTAGGTCTGTTTGTCTAAAGTGGAGGGATAATGTAGGAAAGCAAGGAATGATAAAGCTAGAGAGACAGGCTGAAACTACAGTAGAACCCCCATAGTTGACCATCTCCCAACTTTGACCACCTCTTTAAGTTGACCTACTTTTCACATACCAGACATACTACACATGTGCATATAAGTACAGCAGGCCTTGTTCCTTATATTAACCACCTTTGTGTTAACCAGTTTATTACAGTCTCTTGGGTGGTCAACTTACAGAGATTCTACTGTATATGACTGTGAGCTTTGTTGAACAGAAGAATGTGACCTTAATCTGATACATTTTCCATTTGAGGTGGAAGGTTATTGAAAAGGGAAATGGAAGAGAAGCAAAGATGGATTTTGCCCTTACTTAGGAACTTTGTGCAGGACCAGCCCAGGCAAATTGACAACTACCCCTTCTGTGTCTTCCTTGAAACCCTGAAATGCATTTCCCCTAAGGCAACCAACTCTTCTAGGGAGATTCCATAACAAAGATAATGGGAGATGGCTAGGGTTGGGGGCAAGCATATATCACACCCCGGAGAAGGCTATGCACACTTAAAGCCAGTTCTTCTCTCCTTGTAGATCTACGTATTTGGAAGTGTGAGTGGGGCATGTGTATGTATGTGTGTGAGAGAAAGAGGGACAGAGAGAATTAAAATCCAAGTAGCAAAGTGGTTCTCGTGATTACATTTTCATTATAATTTTCTGCCAGATGATTGATGCAAAAAATGAAATTTGTACTACTTATCATTCTGTTAGGATAATAATGGAATACTTCATATCTTGACTCTGCCTTCTTCTAATGTAAGCAAGCAGTGCCACTACGGCCCCACATTTATGTTCAATGACCCCCAGTCCCTGAATCTAGGACCAATCTTGAATTAGGCAAAAGAAATAATAAAAAAGCTCTAAGTGACTCAAATATCTGACATCAAATCAGCTTTGCTGCTGGACTTGCTCTGACCCTGTGGACTCTATTAATATTTCAGCATTGTTCCTTTAAAATGCTCCCATCCTTGATCCTAGTTCTAGGAACCAAGTCCTTGCCTTGCATCTTTATAACTCCCTCGCCTAAAACTACATTTCCTTCAAGTTTAGAGTAACACCCTTACTGCAGTCTTTCTAAGGGCTGGAAATCTGGCTCCAAATTTCAAGTTGTATTATCTCTAGCTTTAACTAGAGCTGACATTTACTGACTAACAGAATACCTGAATGTCTACTACTGGCCTTCCTGGAAGCATGTTCAATCTGCTTATTAGATTTTGTATTTACTGTGGAGCTTCCCTGAAGACAATTACCTACATGTCTAGACTTCTATTCCCAATTGCCAATACCTTTCTGGATCTTTGCAATGCCCTGCCTAGTCCTTCTTGGTCTTCCTGCCTTCCAGATTTTGGCCACTCTTAATTTTGGCTCCCCTACTGCTGGTCATGTTCCAGTAATGATGGGTAGGACTAGTGACTTTGACTCAAGGCTATTGCTAAAATTTTTGCTCGTAACTGGTATAAACTAAGATTTGACAAACTCCCCGCTTCTCTCCTCCAACTATCTCAGGATATAGTGTTCTATAAATACTAAATAACAATAATATAACGTAGGACAGAAGATATCTTATTAAATAAATCATAGAAATGTCAACTGATCTGTCTCAATTTGAAAGTTGTATGAAAAATATCTTTGATATTAGGCTTAGCTTTCTTATATTCATTCATAACAAGCTATAAAGTATGGAAAAGAACTATAAGGATTAAAGAATTATGGGTATATTTTGAGTAAAATTTTTATTTTTTCCTGAGATAGTCAATTGCCATAATCCATATAGTCCATATACTCAGAAGCCTCATTTTTGCATGCCTATTGTATAGTATAAGTCAGGTTCAAGCATGGCTAACACTTGATCATCATGTTACTATTGAGAAGCAGAAACTCGTTTTATCTAAAACACATTATTCAAGTCCTAAATCTACTGAGATTTGGGAGTACATGATATACCCTAATCCCACACAAGCATATATTCAACGGTGGCTATAGGCAAAATATATACCAACTGACAATGAGAGAAATCTATCTCAGAAATATGTTCGCTGGCAAGAATGAAGCCAAATGAGAATTAAACAAAGATAAACCACAAAGTTAAGATTAAGCATAATTTCAACAAAAGTTAATAAAGTTAACAAATGTCCAACATATTCACTAAATGAAAAAGGAATATTATAATATAATATTTATCATATAATTTTATTTTCCCAGATGTGCACACACACACACAGAATGTCTCCATTACTGAGCTGTTCTGCTAGTCACAGCTGATGCCCAGTAGTCAGAGTGATCTTTTCAAAATGCAAATCTGATTGCATAATACCTCTACCTAAAACTCTTCAAAGACCTTCCATTGATCTTAGGGTAAATGGCAAACTCTTTAATGTAACTCCAAAGATCCTAAACTATGTAGCCCTTGTTGATCCCTGTGGCTTCATCTTATGCCACCTGCCTCTTCATGCCTTTTGTTTTAACCACTTTGACTTGCTCTCAGTCCCTTCAACTCAGCAAGCTCTCTCACCACAGGGCCTTTGTACATGCTTTTCCTTTGTCTGGAATGCTCTCCCCCTCCCTTCGCTTTGTTTGTGCCTTTAGACATTGGTGAATCCTCACTTCCTTAGGGAATCTTCTTCTGACTTTCCCGACTATGTCAAATCCCATTATACGCTATTATATGGGTATAGCACCATATCTTTTCTTCCATATACTTATCACAGGTACAATGTCATAATATGTATGTGTGATTATTTTAATAATGTCTGTCTTCAGCACTGGACTATAAGTTTCATCAGGGAAAGAATCTTGTCTATTTTATTCTATTGTGTCACCAATCCCTAGCCCAGTGCCTTGTCTTTAGCTCAATAAAAATTAATTTAATAAATGAATGCATGAATTTCCAGAAATTCACAGAGCTAGATCCTGAGTTTCCTGAGTCCCACTACAGAACTTTTCATGGCACAAAGCTGTTTCTATTTAGGTCAACAACACAGGTATAGGATATGCAGTATTTTTCTATTTCTTGGCTATAAACTAACCCCCTAACTTCTGCCAGGTGCTACACATATGCATGACATTTTTCACTATGGGGAGTATATGAATGCATCAGCAACTCAGTCCCACTACTAAAACAATAAATCACATGCCTTGAAGAAGGTGAGTACAGAATGTCATTAGTGTTATGAAAGTAGTACGTATGTGATTTCTAACGGGAAGGATTTGAGCATTAACCATGAAAGGAAAACATGCAGTGCTGTTATAAGCATATTTAAGTTCCTTTTCATAAAAGTTCCCAATACTTTCAATCTGCTGACCTGTTTCTGAATTTCATGTTTCTTTAAAATACCTAATGTTTTCATAGAAACATTACAAAGAACCTTTAATAGAGTAAGTTGTTGCCTATTTGGAAAGAAAAAAGGAAACCAAATATAACACTCTTCTTCCTTGAAAAAAAAAAACTAAGCTGAAATTATGTACATTTTTTATACTTTTAAAGCTAAGTGAAATAATAAAGAAATTTTATGAAATGCTTTTCTGGAAAAGCTACTTACGGAAGGTTTTTATTTTAAACTACTAAGTGGACATTTGATAGTGAAATCTGAGAATTGTGCATATTCTTTAGAAAATCCAAGTTAAAATCCTGAAGTACTATAATCATCTAATAGGTGCCTGATCTTTAAAATTCCTTAATCCTCTGCCATATTAACTTTCTGACCCAGCTTTTTGCAAATACTAAGTCCCTGAAAATATTTTCGTGACACAAAACCCTGATTTTTTGAGGTTTCCCTATGTTAGCAACTATGTTACAGATGTAGTTGGGTTCTGAGTGGTTCAGAGGAAAACATATGTCTAATACAGCACTCCTAAAAATAGATATTTCAGTTGAAAGTCCAATTTTATTTTCTGGCCTTTAGGATTAGAAACCCAGCAGCCGCTTACCAACAGATTCCATGTTAAATCAGTAGGGGATTTACTGATTCTATTACAGCTAAAAGGCAAATAACTAAAAAAAACAACAAAAAAACAAAAAAACAAAAAAACACACTCTTAGCCTCCCATCCTCCCAGAATAGCACAATTGCACTTTCAAATGAAATTCAACCCCACCTTTCATTCATCATAAAATTCTCACATCCTCAGAATCCCTGTCATGATAGGTAATATATACTCATCAAATAAACAATTTCAAAGGTACTGTAGGCCAATAAATCTCTTCAACATAGATCAGTAAATGTTGCTTATAAGTTTCACACTGTGTCAGACACTTTGGAGGATCTATAAGTCAATAGGATGAAGTTCTTGCCTACTTGGCCATCATAATCTTGTTGAAAAGATCTACCCTTACCACACATTTATCAACTAGCACCATCATCTAGTACCTAACCTAAAAGAAATCAAAGAAAAGAGAGAAAGAGTAGTAGATACTGTACCACAAGGAAAAATTTCAGGGAAAGGGTGAGATTTCAGTGGATTTTAAAGGATGGGTGAAGACACCAACTTCATTAAAGTACAATGTGAAAGACTGGGAAAAAAGAATAACATAACCCATTTATTAAAAACTACCAGGAGAAGCAAACATGCAAGAGATTTTATGAAAAGGTAAGACAAATCAAAACCAGATTATGAACATTCCTGAAAGCCAGATTAGGAAATTTGAATTGAAGCCAATAGCAATTACAACTGTATTCTAAAACTCCTTCCAATCACAGCTTTAGCTGAAGGTGCCATTTGTCTATGTCCTGATATACTGTTAATTTGAACCATTGAAGGTGAATGGGCTGAACAATGGTGAAGAATATGGTAAGTATAATTAATTAAAGGAAAAGGGCCTTTAATTTTTATATTGGGGCAACTGAACGCTCAACTATAGAAATGAAATCCAAATGGCAACAAATAAATCACAGGAGAGTCTGACCCAGATTAAATAAGGGTTCCCCTAAATCTCACTTTAAACCAAATGGAAAGTATCAACAAACACAGATGGATGTAGTGATTTGGCTGTTTCATTGCTTTGCGTAACGAGAAATCTCAAAACAGAACATTATTCTGTAGAGACAAAAGGTCTCAATTTAAGGTACTTTAACATTACCGGTGTGTTCTTGTCATGAACGCTGCCATTAATTTAGGTCAAGTTAATACTAAGAACTTGGACCTTGTGCTCTGCAGAACGCCAAAGTCTCATATTCTCTGATACATTTTGAGCCAGTGTGAGGCAGTGGCTTGAGACACCAAAAGGAGACACAGAGGAGACCTGAACACAAATTGGGCTGTAATTTTCTACTTTACTTCTGATTGCTTCCTTGTCCCATTTTCAACATGGGTAGTAAGATTGTTCAAGTAGAACAACCTCTGACCATTTTTTAAACTACTATGGAAAGTCTTCATTCCCTAAACCATTGTTTTCATTTGTGTATAAGGTCAAGGCAATGATCCCTGAGTTTGTTTATTAACAACATCAGTTGTCGATGTTCATTTTCGAAGAAGTGAGTTTTCCAACTGTTTCACACGTGATTCTGCATTATAGTCAATCACCATGTGGCTTCAAAAGGGAGAGTTTCATTTTAGGAAAATAAAATAAATTTCCTACAAAGATTTCCTTTAAGTGCCTTTTAGATTGCTGGTAGGTTTTTTTTTCTGATGTAGCTCATTATAGTATCATTGTTATTTATTAATGTAATTTACATGATATTTGATACCATAAAGAAGTTATAGTCTCTGACTTCAAGGAGTGTAATAGGATGTAAGCACTGAAACTGGCTTCAGGGGGTTTGAAGTTAAAGCAGAATTGAATAGAAAGCCCCCAAGAGGCTTCAACTAAAGAAGCTAGCTTGAAAACAGATAAACATGACTTCAGCAGCAGTGTTATGGGTAGTTGCCTAAATATAAGAAGACTTGGAGTCAAAAATATGAAATTCAACCATAAGATTGGAGAAAAGAAGGTAGACATAAACAAGTATTTCCAGAAAACCAATGATAGTAGTCACATCAATAATAGCAACGAACATTTACTGAGTATTTACTGCACAGCAGGATCAAAATATAACTACTTCCCATGTATTCTCATTTAGTTTTTATAACATCCCATGAACTAGGCCTTATTAAAACACTTTGACCTATGGGAAAATTGAGGCTCAGAGAGCTTCAGTAACTTTCCTAAGGTTATATGCCTGGTTGTGGCAGGAAGTTGCATTCTGTTAAAGCAGTAACACTTGGATATGCACTGTGAATACATTAATCATGAATTTATTTTTAGCAATATAGACAAATTTATACAAACAAACAAGGATTGTTTTCCTTAAAATAGTCATCTTAGGGAACCATATACTTTTTGGGACTGCAAAGATGATGTGTCATGAAGAAATGAAATGAAATTATTGTTTTCTGAAAATACTCCCCCAGAATTGTGAAACAGGGACAGCAGCTCTCAAATCAGTAATAACTTCCTTAGAAGAAAACTTCCTAACTCGATCACTTCTGGTTCTAGGATGTGTGTTCATAGTAAAATGTAAATGTTGTCTGTGTTACAATTAAAACCTATTTCAAATCACACATATTCATAAGACCATTAAAGAACAACATTTCTACATATAAGATAACCAAGAACAGATGCACTATAAGTACTATGGATATTGAAATGTGTGGAGATCAGTATGGAATAAATTAGTTGACAAGGCCTTCATGGAAGGAAGCAGGAATGAACAAGGCTTGAAGAATAAGTTAAATTTTTGATAAGTGAAGGATCATCCTGTTGGGTGGAGGGATTTGACTTAATTAGCTAATAAAAGTAGACTTGAAAAAGATTCTAATCCAAATGCAAGTTCGATTCTGGCAAAAACCAACATCGGCAAAATCAGATGGTAATATCTGGAGCACAGATAGCATGGTGGACTGATTACAGGGGATGGGATTGCCAAAGGAGTACCAGCTAACATGATCTCAAGTTAGCCTATTATCCCTCCACCCATGGTTTTGTAAGTTTCAGTGATCTGTCAAGGCTCACTAATAAACGTCTTACTCTATAAAGGCAACTTAAGAAAAGAAAAGTAACATGGATACTTCCAATTCTGTCTCCCCAGAGTAAAGTCCCTCCCACTGACCTTGCTTTAAAGACAGGGAGAGCTGGCAAGAACTGAAAAGGCCCATTAGCAGCCTGTAGATAAGCTTTTAGAAAAACCTTATTGTCTTTCAAAGGGATGAAGAGATTTTATGGTAGGATTCAGTAACAGATTCTTTTTTACCAAGTATGAACTTTCTGGTTATTAGATAATTAATTTCTACATAAAATACAACCCTACAAAATCCTTGCTATTTCCTTAATTAAAGTAAATACTTGTTTACATTACTCTCCTGCAAATCTTTAAAATGCTAGATAATAATGAATCCCCTTTTTGCAGTGCATTGTAAATCATATTAGTAACTTCTGGTGCTCTCCAGGTTTAATAGGTGATAGTTTATTATTCATGTTCAGCATAAACTAAGTCATTAAAATTACAAATTTACAAGTAAGCTACAAAAATTATGCTTGTCCTCAAGATTATGGTTTTAATAATTGAAAATACTATCTGACCTAGAGCAAATAAAGTGGTGAAACTTGAAAGTTCATCTGAAACTCTGGGCTGAGAATAATTGAGGTCCCTGAACACAGGGGTTATTTTTTTGTTTATGTCAGGACAGAAAAACCAGTAAATGAATCGAAGAAGGTTAGCTTGTTTTGTGGGATTTATATTTCCTGAATTCTTTTAATAGCATCATATTTCCAAAATGCAAATGTTCCAAATATGTGAGGAGACATGTTAATGCACATCAAGTTAGATTCTGGCATAAGCAGAAGACTCTTGCCTTAACATCAAAATAACAAGTGTTTTTTTTTTAATGCCTTGACTGATCAATTTTATAGAAAATTCTAAACCCCATGTGAGTCTGGTTTTGCATGTAAAAGGAGAAATGACCAGGTACGTGTTGGACCTGTAACCAAATGACTGTTTCTTGGCTAGCAAGCCCAGCCATTTGAGAAATGTCTTCAGAAATAAAACTCTTCCCAATCTCATCTTCTACTGCTCACTTCATGAGGATAAGGTTCCTATTTCTATAATAGCTTTTGAGGCCTCCAAAGGCTTTCAATCTCAACCCAGAGACTGACTCCTTTGGAATTCAATTTATTGTAGTTGAATGAGCTTTCTTTTCTTTTTTTTTTTTCCTGCTTGTTCCAATTCAAATTAGTGTCTTGATTAAATTCTAGGGAAGCTTTTGCTCATAAGAAGCCTGCCAAAGGCTTACTCTGAATCCTAAGAAACTGTGCTTCAGACATCCCATAAGTATATGTGTGACCTCATCTTTTTAAATTTTTTGTCTAAGTTCAATTCTTTTCAAATTCTATATATATTTGAGAGAATCCATTTACAGATAAACATATAGGATTGGGGGAGTCCAAGCATTAGAAACGTGAATAAAATGAATTAGCTAAAATATACCTATATTATACCTTATAAGGCTAAAGAAAGCAGGATGTACCATGATGAATTTCGTGTTCTCTCCTCTGGTCCCCACAATATCCTTTCCATGTGAGATAAGCCTTCTCTTTGGCTGAATGAGTCAGGCGAGAGTCACTGAGAAGAGTTAGAATGTGGGGAGTGGGCTGTGGGCAGCAGGGCCGCCCTAGCCTGGGGAATGCTCAGGGAGAGACCCCCTCCCCCCAACCACTTCTTTAAGAACATTCTTTCCACCTGCCGGAAGTTACGTAGTCCATGCATACTTTCCTTATTATCAGCAAGTACAGTTTTTCCTCTTTAAGGATGATCTCTACCCCATGTGTTAAGAATTATGCAACCTTGGCTCGGCGCCTGTGGCTCAGTCAGCTAAGGCGCCAGCCACATACACCTAAGGTGGCGGGTTCGAATCCCCAGCCCGGGCCCGCCAAACAACAATGATGGCTGCAACCAAAAAATGGCCGGGCGTTGTGGCGGGTGCCTGTGGTCCCAGCTACTTGGGAGGC
>CAUYQV010032139.1:0-21810 GCA_963574575.1 Galagoides demidoff | reverse complement strand
GAAGCTTTCAAAGTGCAGCCCAGACAACCTGGAAATCCTGAAGTCCCTTATGAGAGGAGTTCATGAGGTCAAAATGAGTTCTATAATAAAACCAAAAGGTTATTTGCCGCTTTTATTTGATTGGCATTTACACTGGTGATGAACAAATAGTTCTGGGAAAACCAGCTACGCCGAGGCACCAAATGTCATTCTTCACCATGTGCGCTCGCCAGAGTTTTTTTTAAATCTCAATTTTTTTTTGAGACAGAGTCTCACCATGTCCCTGAAGGAGCTAAGGAAATTTCGCCCCAAAATGTGATTCCTTGGTATAAAGAATATTTTCAGTGAAAAGGCCATTTTTGATTAGAAAGCACCAGCCTCTCCTCTCTAAAACCTGAGTAACCTGATTTAGAAGCAGAAAAGGGGCTTCTGGACTCCTTATCACATGCTAATAGACCCAGCCCTAAGGTCATTTGAAGTACACTACTCCTCTCTCAGGTTAATCTACTAACCAATCTGTTTCCCTCCATCTACCCATCCCCACTTAGCTGCACTAGCTGCACTTCCATGTTCAGTTTCTCTCCCCTCCCTTCTAAAAGGCACCATTAAAAGCCACTGACTATCACTGAACCTGTAGGAAGTCATTCTTGTGGTTCCCCCCATGAGCACGGTGTTTGGAAACAAACCTTTCTCTTATTAATTTACTATTTGTGAGTTGATCTTTTCAGCGAACCAACCTAAGAAAAGAGCAAGTCTCCCTGAAGACCCCTTCATCGCCTTTGGTGCCATGAGTTCCATATCGTCACAGCTCACAGCAACCTCAAACTCTTGCCTCAGCCTCCCAGCAGCTGGGACTACAGGCGCCTGCCACAACCCCTGGCTGTTTTTTTTGTTATTGTTGTCATTGTTGTTCAGCAGGTCCTGGCCGAGTTCGAACCCACTAGCCCATTCAAACCACCAGCCCCAGTACATGTGGCTGGTGCACTAACCACTGAGTGCCAAGCCATCATTTTTCTTTTTTAATTTCAGATTAATATGGAGGTATAAACAATTAGGTTACACTGTTTGCATGTGTTAGGGAGAGTCCAAGTTCTAGCTGAGCACTTTGCCCGGGAGGTGTGCCAAATACCCTTACAGTGTGCACAATAGGTGAGACACCCCACCTTCCTCCTGTCCCCCACTTGAATTTAATTATGTTTTTCTCTCATGTGAGCCTGTAGTTGGTCATCTACTGCTTTCATATAAGTATTGAATACATTGGCTACTTTTGCTTTTCTGTTCTTTCTATACTTTACCAAGGAGAATGGAAGTGACAACTTCTCATAAGACTGTCCTTGAGGAAGCAATAAAAAATAATGATTGTATTAAATCTCAACCCTTGGGTTATGGTGTCTCTTACATCCTGAGTGACAAAATGGGATGTTGTCATGCAGCACTCATATTGCATACCTGAGTGTGACAGTTGTCTTGAGGAAAGCCCTTGGGGAATGGCTGGAGCTGCAAACCCATCTGGATATCTAGACATTTCTTGTTTCATGAAATCCTAATATTGCTTGAAAGAGTAAAATCTAATTCCTTCTGAAAGAATGACTGACAACAGACAATTGTTAGACTTGAGTATTTGAGAGCTATTTCTTTGAAAAAGAGTTATTTCTTTGTTTCAAGGGAAACAAGGATGGTATTTGCTGCCAATGATAAAATCGGAACATTCAAGAAAAATTAGAATTTTGCAAGATTTGTGTCTGAGACTAGGTGAGATTGTTAGAAAACTGCTTCAGAAGGCCCCTCCCCCCAAAGCCCCTCAAAGCCCCTTTCTCTCTCTTCTCTTCCCCAACTCTCTCCTTATCTCTCTCCTCCTTGGTGCTGCTCTGCAGCCATCCCCCCCCCCCCCCCCCGCCAATAAAGACCTTTCATACAAGCCTTTGTGGTCTAAGAATTCTCTGCCGGTTGGAGTGCCCCTCTTTCAGAGACAGCTCACAACTCTAGCACCCTGGAAGGTTGAGGTGGGTGTATCATCTGAGCTCAGGAGTTTGAGACCTGCCTGAGCAAGAGCAAGACCCTGTCTCTAAAAATAGCCGGGCGTCATGGAAGGTGCCTGTAGTCCCAGCTTACTGGAGAGGCTGAGGCAGGAGGATCACTTGAGCCCAAGAATTTGAAGTTGCTGTGAGCTATGACACCACAGCTGTCTACCAAGGGTGACAAGTAACACTTTGTCTCAAAAAAAAAACAACAAAAAGACCTGCTATGTCCACCATCCTGAGTTTGGCAGCCTCCAAATTGTTGGAGACTGTTGTGATGAGATCGGCAGCGTAGTTATCAAGTTTGATTCTGTGATGCGTGTGCTCAAAGTTAGACCAACAGTTCAAGGACAAGAGGTGGATAAATGGTTTCAGATTCTCATTGAAATTACCCTTGCCTTTCCTGGGCCTCCAGCGTGCTGACAGCAGATCAAGGGTGCTGTCAGCTTCCAGGATTTCCTTACCCAGTTCCTCATAACACGTCTCTCAATGGATAGATAAACAGATACATAGGTAGTTATAAGCCCATCTATCTCTAGCTATCTTTGCATCTATCCTTAGCTTACTGTATCATCTATTTATCTATCAATCTATATCATAGACATATTATATATGATAGACATATTATATCATATATTAAATCATAGACATATTTATCACCTTTCTGTATATCTATGTCTATTCTCTATCTATCTATCAATCATCTGTATCTATCCATCCTGGCCATCTGTTTCCTTGCAGGACTCAACACACACAAGGACACAGACCCACAGACAGTAAGCAGTGCACCTCATTTTGAGACTGAAGACAAATAGTTCTCAAGTCTCCCCCTCTTTGGGCCTGCAGCCCTGTTGAGACCCCCCCACTGTAGGGAGTTGGGGGACTCATTTTAAGTGCTTATGGTGGAAGTGTAGAAGCAGCTCTGAGGAGCAGGAACAGGCTGGGAAATCAGTCTGAGGACTCCACACTGATACCACAGAGGTGGGAGGAATGTTCATGCTGTTGTCACATTGCTAGAAAAACCACGAGGGAGAGAATTATTGGCTTGAACGGCCTTCTCTTTTAATCAGGCTTTTTCCTGGAAGCTATGGGCAAGCAGCCATTTCACCTTAGTGAGACATCCTCACCCAAACTTTATAGCTTCTCCTCCCTGAGGCCAGCTCCGCTGAGGAGCAAGGCTGTGGCAGCAGGGACAGGTGCACAGAAGGGGCGCAGTACAAGGACCTGACGCCTACGGGTTCTCAGGGGAGAGCAGATGGACACACTGGATAGCTAGGGCCAGAGGATAAAGGTACTTCATGAAAAAAATGTTTTAAAATTTTCTATTTTAACTTCCAGTATGCTAAATATATATGTGTATCCAAATAAGCTAAGGCTCTTTAGGATCTTTTATGTTTACAAGTGTAGTGAGCTCCTGAGACCAAAAAGAGACACTCGCCCCCCCCCCACCATGGCAGCGCCCAGCACACTCGGGTCTCTTCTTGGCACTGGGCTTGCTCCCCAGCTACACCTGGTGCATCCAAAGAGGGGAGACCTGCCACTCCCAGTGTGAGCCGTGAGTCACATCATCTGCCCTCGACATTAGCTCAGCAAGACACAGACGCGGGAAAGGCTGTTACTGAGTTCCCTACTGTCTGCTGGTCACAGGGGAAGGGCAAAGTGAAGGGCAATGTGTTTCCAAAGAAGTCAGGGCTCAGCTGTAAAGGAAGGAGATACACCAGCTGCTCTGCGCCCCTGTGTTGGTTCTTAGAAAAAGAGCCCCCAGAAGAACCCCACCTCCATAGCACAGGTGACTTTGCTGGGGAAGAGCACATCAGGAGACATGGGCCTACACCCTGCTGAGGGTCCTCACACCCACGGAATCTTCTGTTCTCCCAAGAGCATACGAAGGTGGCCCCTCTTCCCATTCCCCTAGAAAAGGCACCACCAAGGGACCACCTTCCAGGGCATATGGAAGGTTGTGGGATAGAATATGTGAGCCCAGGGGTCCCTAGGGACTCCACAGACCAAGGCCCCCTCCCCCTCTGAGGTGTGGAATTTTTGCCAAAAATTAATGCACAATTCATCTGAATAAATTCCTAGCCGTTTTGTGGCACCTGGTGGCCCAACTGATGTGTCTCAGTATTCTTTTCTTTATCTCTGGAGCAGTCCAAGTATGTACATCTCTCTTCCTGGTTCGAGGCCCAGGCTCAGCCGGGTCTGAACTCGTGGGTCAAGAGGTCAGAAACCAGGGGTCGGAAACCCTTGTGACAGAGAGGGCTGACCAGGGAGGAACACTTGGAAGCCTAGAGACCCTTTCCAAAGTCATTGAACAAGCAGGCAGCAACCTGGAGAGGGGTCCTGACCTGTTCCCCATTGAGGCCCCGACTGTTGTAGCATACAGCCCTCTTGGCCAGTGCAAGTCCCTAGAAGCCTCCACTCAACCTGGGGTCTTAATTGGGGTCCAAATGGGCTGCCTGGAGGCTTCCTCCCTACTCTTCCCGCACAGCCCAGCTCCAGACCCCCCAGGGCCCTCTCCCAGCCATGTCCTACCCCCTCCCTACTTTCTCTCCAAGGACACTCTGGCTCCAAACCTCTCCGGAGCTCCCACCAGCTTCCTTAAAGCAGGGGCAGTGCTCAGCACCCCTTGTTAACCACCAACTCCCCCCACCCCAGAGCTTTGATATGGAAAAGGTATTTTCTTGATGCTCTGTAAACTGCTACTATTAACACCACTGCCAGCCACTTCTGGCTCTGAGAGGTACCCTCCTTAAGCCCCTTTTCTGGACATGCTGGGTCAGCTGAGCCTCTTCCTGCTCTGGAAGCCCATGTGGGCTCCAGCCTTGCATTCAGACACCGTCTGAGCACTGGGCTCGGGGCGCTGGCCTGGTGCTGAGCCAAGGCAGAGCCGCTGCTGCTGTCCCACACGTGGCTCCCAAACAGTGGCAAGGGGACCCCACACCTGCTCCACAGTGAAGGCCACAGGGGCTGTGTGTCCTGTAAATTCACAGATATCTTTTGAGAGGTAGGTCAAATGTAGGCCTGTCCATAGCTACCAAAGCCACCACCGTTTCTCCTTGAAACTCACTCACTTATCCCTTACCCCTCCAACCTAGTCCATTTGAACTGGAAAACACAAACTGGTGAATTTCTCTCCTGTGCCTCTTCTATGGCCATGGAACTGTGCTCTCCTGCCATTTTAGGAGGAGAAACATGCAGCAGGTCTGGGCACCAGCTGCACCCAGCCAAGATTGGCCAAACTCCAGCCACCCCAAGTCATGTAAGCAGGAGCAGCTGAGACCAGCAGAGTCGCCCTGTCCAGCCCAGCCAATATGGGCCAAGCCCCACCTAACCCAAGATACATGAGCAAGCTGGGTGGGAGCAGCCACAGAGCCCAGCAACATCAGCTGACACCAAAAGGGAACGCAGCAAAAGTCACCAGAGCCACCAGCTCAGACCTTCCAGCCCAAATCAGCCCAGCCAGGCCACCCAGAGACCCAGAGACCTGCTGTCAACAAGCCGGAGCAGCTCAGTCAGCCAGGCAAGTCCTGGCCCCCGTGGCCCAGCACCCAGTCCAGTCCACACACCACAGAGCAGCTCCAGTGGCCCTTGGAGCATCTCCCTGAACAGCAGTGTCCTAAGGACTTCTGTGTCATCAAACACTTCACATAGGAAACATTCTATTTTCTTGCTCTTTCTTGAAATGTGAAAGCTGACAATTCCATTTATTTCTTCTTCCTTCATTTTTAGAGGTGAAATTAAAGAAATCAAAACCCTTAGTAGAGCCCTCCAGGAACATCTGGCACCTTCCCACGCACACTCAGCCCAGACCAGACGCTCTGAGGGGCTGAGAGGCTCAGTGAGTCCTGTCCCATGGCCTTGGGCAGGAGGAGGTCTCCACAGATCAGATAGCTGAGCCCAGAGAGTAAGCAGCATCAGCAGGTGCTAACAGCCTTCAAGTTCTCCACAGGGCCTTTCCAACTTTTGACTTGTGAAGGGGTTAGGGATGTTCCATTCTTCCTCAGGGCAACTGGCCACGCAGTGGGCTCAGCCTCCAGCAGCCTGTCTCCTGGGTGGGGCAGAGGTGGGACATGTGAAATTCGTTATTAGAATCAGTGGTGTCACAATAGGAACAAGGTTTGAAAGCAACTTTCACTGCACTTGCTCCCCCTCTCACCTCTACTGAGGCCTGGCGTCATTCCCAGTGGAATGTTCCCCAATGTCCTCTGCAGTCTCTGCAGACAGTAGGCTCAGCACCCGAGGGGTTAGAGTCATGGGCTCTGCCCACAGAGGGTCCAAGAATGGCCATGAGGGCCCATGTGCCAGTGCTGGAGAGGCTGAAACGGGCAGAGGCAGCTTCTCGGGGGGCCCCATGAACTGCCCTGTGGGAGACTGACAGAAGAAGGGGCAGTCAAGGCCATCAGGCAACCCCTCATCCTGCCAATACCCACCCCTGCCCATCCCTGTCCTCCCATCCCTTCACTCAGTCAAACCCAGAGTTTCAGAAACTGCTTTATGGCATATCCTAGGAAGTGGCATCACCAGGTTGTGGAGTATTATTTTGCAAAACATTTTCCATATTTCTATACAGTCATAATTATTTTTCCCAACTTTGGGGTTGTGTTTGTTTGTTTGAAGCAAGAGTCTCACTCTATCACCCAGGCTGGAGTGCAGCATAATCATAGCTCACTACAATCTTGAACTCCTGGCCTCTGGTGATCCTCCTGCCTCAGCCTCCTAAAGTGCCAGGATACAGGCATCAGCCACCGTGCCCAGCCCCCACCTTTGGGTTCTGAAAACGTTCAAGTCTATACAGGAGTCGAAGTGATCATGTGATGAGCATCTATACACACTCTGCTGGACTCACCCACTGTTAACATCCTGCACGATAGTGTCCTCTCACCCCATGTCACCCCCACCCACAGAGTTTTTCCAAGCTATTTGAAAGTTTGCCATCACAATGGTTTTTCTTCAAATACTTCAGAATGCAGCTCCTAGAAATAAGAATGTTTTCCAGAATAATCATAATACTAATACACCCAGAAAAATTAACAGTACTTCCACAATATATAATGTACCATCCATCTTTAAAATTCTCTAATTTTCAAAAAAAGTCTTACAGATATTTTTTCTTTGCAAAATCTTATTTATCCTAGATCAGTCTCTGCCTTTTTTGCTTTTCATGACATTGATCTAAGCCAGATATTTTACAGAAATCCCACTTTATGGATTTATTTGGTTGTTTCCTCATGATTAGGTTTAACTTAAACACCCAAGGCAAGAATTCTACCTAGATAGCACGTTGATTATTTTTCCCTGACTATATAATATTCCACAGAAAAGATGCACTAATAGCTCACCATGTCCTGCACTACAGGATGGTAATGTTGCCACCTTCCCCACACCCACCAGAGTTTTGACATTTTCCTTCATAGTTCCAGCATTCTGCGATTGCTAGACAAAGATCGGTTGTTTTTTTCTCTCTTGACATATATTTTCATATCACTTTTCAAAAGGTGTCTATCAGTTTATAGATGGAGTCTCATCCATTCTCCTTCTTTCTCTGCTATGAATTGAGACTGTGAAATGGATCTTCCTGCTTTCTAATTTCCACCAATTCCTCCTTTTGCCATTAACTGAACTAGGCTTGGAGCTAGGGACGGCTCCGAGCTGCTCACTGTGTCACAGCTGGTGCTACAAATGAGCCTCCTCACTCCCACTCTGGTAAGCCAGGTGTCTTTTCAGTGGTTTCTTATTTTCAGAGTCATGTCACCACTTTTTTTTTCTTTTTTTGAGATAGAGCCTCACTCTGTCACCCTGGGTAGAGGGCTGTAGCTCACAGCAACCTCAACCTCCTGGGCTCAAATGATCCTCTTGCTTCAGCCTCCCAAGTAGCTGGGGACTGTAGGCATGTCCCACGTCCAAGTAATTTTTCTTTTTCTTTTTTTTTTCCAGTAGAGACAGGGTCTTGCCCTTGCGTAGGCTGGTCTCCAACTCTTGAGCTCAGACAATCCACCTGCCTTGGCCTCCCAGACTGCAAGCATGACAGGTCACCTCACCGAGCCCACATCGTCATCCATTTTGATCCCTACTAGAAAATATGTTGTTTAATGCAAAGGTGAAAAATCTTCCTAGTTACTGCCAGTAATCATTGGTAACATTCATTGAACACTGACATGCATCCTGTTACCCTGTGAGAGTGGTCATGTGATCGTCCTCATCCTACAGAATGAAAATCTGAGGCTCATGATGCTGAAATGCTACGCACCCCTACTCGTCAGAGTCGGGATCCACACCTGGGCACTCACACCCCAAAACCCACACATTGTTACTAAGATAGGAGACAATCCACTTTGTGTCAGGACACCAAGTCAAGGGCATATAATTCAGTGAACACTGGCATAGTCCTTGACCCTCTGGCCTGGAAGCTGGCCAGTCCCTGGTAAGTGTGAGAATGAACACAGTGTTTCACGAAAACTGGGAGGTACTGAGAATTAGGTTTTGTTTCATCTCACTTCTTACATATAAACAATTATGGGAATGATATTATCTTCATTATGAGTTATGATCGTGCCACTGTACTCCAGCCTGGGCAACAGAGCAAGAGCCTGTCTCTAAAAAACAAACAAAAAAAAAAAAAAAGGAAAGAAAGAAAGGAAAAGAAAAGAAATAGGTTTGATTGAAGGCTTTCCAAGTTAGGGAGTTTAGAATTTATTCTGAGGGCAGTGGGGAGCCCATTCATGGTTCTAGATAGGATAACATCAAAGGTCAGGAATCACATTTCAAAGTCAGCCTAAATGACACTGGCTGCAGCTCTTCCATAGCAAAGAAGCCATAAAGAGTAGAGGAGAGACACTATCAGTTACAAGTTCATCCCGCAGACAGGAGCAGATGGGGCCTCAAGGGCCTTGAGAGGCAGAGCTAAGTTTCTGTGCCCAGTGGTCATATGTGGCCATCCAGGTACCTAAGTTCACAAGCATCTGCTCAAACAGGTGCTAAGGCTGCCCAGGTATCAGGAAAGAGAATCTGAGGCTCCATCTCGAGGTCATGAGCTCATTTTCACATTAAAAGCATGGTTATTGCCAAGAGGAAATGGTCTGGGCAGGTGACCTGAAAGGTGTCAACCATGAGTGCCAGGTTAAAATGTTGGGCTGTGTCTGAAAAATAACCGAAAGGTACTGAACTAGAAGAGTTAGTTTGTTGCTTCTGCCCTAAAGTATTAACTGTCTCCATCATGGTAGAACCAGCCACCTAGTCACTCTCACAGGAGGTCAGCTTCATCATCCTTTTTTTGGAGACACTGTCTTGCTCTTTCACCCTGGGTAGAGTGCTGTGGTGTCATAGCCCACAGCAACCTCAAAATCTTGGGCTTGAGCAATCTTCTCGCCTCAGCCTCCTGAGTAGCTGGGACTACCGGTGCCTGCCACAATGCTTGGCTAGTTTTTCTATTTTTAGTAGAGACAGGGTGGCAATCTTACTCAGGCTGGCCTCAAACTCCTGAGCTCAGACAATCCACCCACCTCAGCCTCCCAGAGTGCTAGGATTACAGGTGTGAGCCACTGGGCCTGGCCTTCTTTCATTCTTCTCTTGAAGAGTAATACCACCAAGAGCAGCACTGTGGTTGTGTCAGAAACTGTCTTTGTGTCTAGGAGACACTGCTGGGGAAATGACAGGATGTCTACAACCGAATCTCCAAATGGTTCACACTCATGAGCACATGCACACACATGCACGTGCAATGCAGACACACGTGTACACAGTGTGAGAAAGACACACTAAGCAGATGTGGCCGATGCTAACAAGTTAGCAACAGCTCCGGATGGGGTAGAAACAAGCATTTGGTACTGTTTTCTCCACTTTCCCATGGGCTTGCAATTTTTCAAAGTTAAATTTCTGGGGGAAAAAACATAAAAATGAATTCCGCAGTTCCAATATTATCTCTGTTCATAGGAGCTGGCCTAAGGGCCCATCCTGCTGTGTCTTTCTGGGCCACCTACCTTCTGGAACCTTCCATAGCTTCTACTTCTGAGGAATCAAGATGCAGGTGAGAGACATTGGATCTCTGAGTTCCCTTGGGCTCCCGGCTCCCCTTGTGTTCCAGCACGAGGCGGGAAGCCCCCCTGGGTGGCTTCCTGGCTGCTCTGGAGTGCTCCCTGACATGCCTAGAGCCATCCTGTTCATAGGAGTGCTGTGGCTCGGAGAGAACTTTTGGGATGGATGTGAACTGACCATTGACCCAGCACTGGCCTGGGACGGCCAGGGCAGCAGCCCCATCTAGTGGGGGGACAGAGCAGTGAGCACCCCACCATGGGCCTGGCACCCCCACCCTGTGCTCTGAGATCCTGGGTCCTCGACAGTGAGAGAGGTGGCAGGCAGCAGGAGGTGTAAGGTAACTACCAGCCAGATGGTCCAGACCTAGACCTGCAACGTGCCATCACTGTGTTCTGAGGTGCTATTTAGTGTCTCTAAGCCTCTGTTTTCTTATCTGAAAATCAGGGGAAAATAACAGCATTTCCGGGGGCACGAAGATTGAGAGGAAGAACATGAAAGTCGTTGGAATATAGTAAGCCCCTGCCAAAAGGACTGATTGTCCTAAACCAAATAGGAGGTGGGAAAGTGCAGCCAGAGAGACCCCCACCCTGCCAGGGAAAGGCATTTAAGGAGAAAGCTTTGTGCAGGGTCCCTGAGGACAGGAGTGAGGAGAGGGAAGGGGTGTGTGCCATGTTTTCAGAACTTGGGGTGATGTCACAAGCTGGATGTGGGGGGCTTCTCCCCACCTCCATCCCACCTGGCAGAGCTCCCCAAGCCCTGCCTAGGGCAGAGACGTGTCTGCCTTTCGGGCACTATGCCCTGGTCTGTGTGAGCAGCCAGCAGAGGGGGGCCCTCAACAAGGGGTCCAGAGAGCGGCAGTCCTAGAGCCTGTCTCCAGGCAAGTGTGAGGCCTGGGGGACACGGACAGGTATCTGACACCTTTGGAGGGGTGCTTAGAGCAGAGAAGGGTGGGGACCAATGTGATAGGACCAACCCCCTACCCAGAGGTAGGGAGGGCTGCAGTGATTGATGATGGAGGTTTTTACCAATGACTTACACAAACATCGGAAGTATGGCTGCCCAAACTGTGAACAGCACACTGCCAGCAGAGTCAATCGTATCTGAGTTAACAAAACCAGGATACAAAAATGACCTAATAGGTAGAATAACAGGCTAAAAGCAGCACAGATAAAATTTGGCAGGGACAAATAGAATGCCAGAGGCTCAGGTGGTGGCTACGTGCAGGGGGCAGGGTGGGGGAGCTGGCAGGAGCCTGGGCACCTGAGCCTCGGCTTGCCACCAACTGTGATGCTGACTGGCAGGAAAAGAAGGACAGAGGTGGGAACAGGAAGCGTGGAACATGGAGGGGCAATGGGCACTGGCCTGTAGCTGTTGATAAAGAATGTGGCTGGTCTTTGTCCCCAGATCCTGGGGGTCACCTCTCAACCCTTACTATTCATGGTGGGTCCCTTGGGCCATAGTTGATGGTTTATGCCTGCAAGCTTACTCAGAATGGGGGCTGACCGGGCCAGAAAGATCAACTGTGTGAGCGGAGGGCTGGGGCTTTGAGCTATCAGCCTAGCCTCGGGCCAGGAGAGAGGCAGTGATTCAAGCACTCTGTGCCTATGTAACAAAACAAAGTAAAACCTCTAGACATCACAGTGCAGGGCAGCTTCCCGGCGTGGCAACACTGCACCTGTTGCTGCTATCACCTGGAAGATAATGTGTACCTAGCAATGACATCTGGGCCTACCCCAGTCCTCACCGCCATGCATCTCTCTCTTTGGCTGGTTCTGGTTTGTATTTCTGTGTTATAATAAAACTGTAATTCTAAGAACAGGGCCTTTCTGAGTTCTGTTTTTTGCTCTAGCAGATTATTGCACCTGAGGGGGCAGTGAGATTGAATGCCACGGTTTGTAGCCAGCTGATCAGAAGTGGCCTCGGAACTCCCAAACCTGTGGCCATGGTCTGCAGGAAGGATAGTGTTATGGGAGGCTGTGCCCTTAGCCCATGAAGTTTGGCCCAGAAGTCACTGCTGTGGTATTTGCTGGTGTCCATCGTGAAGACTCTCCTGCCAGGGGTGTGTCAATGACAGCTTGAGACAGACTGATGGGCTCCCAGTCTGCTCCTACACATAGCCCCTCGAGGCAGAGCTGGGCTGACTCTAGCAAGAGCAGAAAAGATGGAAAGCACACAGCGATCAGAGCCAGGAGGACCTGCTAGGGCCCTGGGGGACAGAGCATGGAAAGAAAGGGGCTTTGAGGGAGCAGAGGCCCTGGGTGGAGGAGAGATGTGGGGGCAGGAGCTCAGAGTGAGTTGGGAGGTGCAGACATTCACGGAGGACAATGCCACGGGTTGGCTCTGCCATCAGGTGGGAGCAGGGCAGGTGAAGTCACTTGACGAAGTTGACTTCTTGTCAGTATGGAAGCCTGGACACAGACTCACCCCACACAGCACCCACACCCTCATGCACTTCCCCCGTGATGTCTCCATTGTGGCCTGGACTTCTTGTGTGTCTCCTACACACTCTCCCCTGCTCCCGGGAGGGTGCAAGCCCTATGTCAGCTTTCATGATGCAGGTGGTTCCAGCCCCACACTGAACTGGGGCTCAGGCCTCAGAGCAGGGTCCCCCTCATACTCAAACCCCTGCAAATACTGTGCACTAGTGTGGGGCAGTTATTCTGTGCAGGCTGCTCTGTTACATGGCATGGGGCAGACACACATCATGGCACCCTTTAAGGAGTGGGCCACGGGCTTTGTGTGCATTGTCTGATTTAATCCTTATCGTGCAGAATGGCTACTACTATCCCAGCTTTTCATGTAAGGACCTCAGGGTCCTTGAGTGCTTGCCAAGGTCAAACACTGGACAACACTCAGGCCTGGACAGACCCAAACCCTGTCTGTCTGCATTCAGTGCTCAGAGGCAGGGTGACGGATCAAAGAAGCGACAGAAGTGACTCAGGATATTCAGGACAATAGAGGGGAGCTCTGGGGCCCTCCTGTGCCCACGATGCAGATGATACAGAATTGCCCGCGTTCAGGGTGCTCTCTGCACCCACCTCCCTCAGGCAGGCTACCCAGGTGTTGTGTGCTCAGGAAACCCCATGCTCCTCTGGAATCTTCTATTTTTGGAACCTGCTTCCACACCCTGGAGGATGGTGTTACTTATCTCTATCTCTACCAAAAGTCCAAGGCTTTCTTGTTTGTTCTCTTTCTAAAAACTTAGTTTTAAACAAAATATGAAATATGTTCTGCCCATATTTCTTATCACACAAAAGGCAATTTCAAACACCCTTGGGGACTCTCTGGGCGGTGCCTTAACATCACACCCCTAGCAGCCCACTTGCAGTGGCCCCACGTGTGACATCCATGACTCAGATGTGAGGGGAGTGGTAAGCCTAGGTTTTCATGAAGGCTGTAATTTAAAACTCCATGGTTGGTAAAACGAAGACAACCACCTACCACATATCTGACACTTGAAAAGTTCACAGAGGCCCCGGGTGCTGTGAGGCGGCCACCCTGCCCTGACAGTGGCAGTGGGCTCTCTGGATGGTGGTGCCCTCCTTGGAGCCTCCCACCATCCACATCCACACCCCAGCTAAGCAGAACTGACTCCTTAGCAGGGTCCAAGATGAAGTGATCTGGTGGAGTTCCATGGGAAGGCATTTGTTATATAATCACTGAATTATAAATTACAGCCTTTGTTTAAAACAAAGCATTTGGCAGTGACTAAAATACTTCCTCCTCTGTGCTTCACCCTGAGAGATGCCCAGAGTTGGCGCTTCAGGCAAGGGTCATCCTGTGCTGCCTTGACCCTGGGGCCCCTATAATCCTATAATAATCCTGGGAGGATTATTCCCACCCAGAGATGCCCTGCCCCAAACATGTCTGTCCCAGAGGTGTCCGTGATGTAAAATATTGGTGGATTGAGAAGGAGGGACCCAAGGAAAGTAGGCCTAGGAATGAAAGACATTCTGGATCTTTCTAAAATGAAGGCACAGCTTTTGTTTGCAGCAATATGGTAGATAAAATACCTAAAAATTCCAGATAAAAATGTAAGTGTCCTTCTAAATGCACGGATGAGCCCACAGAAAAGCAAAAAGCCTGAGGGCCAAACATTTCAGAGAATATGTTTATTTTCTATCACTGCCGGAACAAGTCACCACAAACTGAGCAGCGTAAGATAACACAAATTTATTATCTTGCAGTCTACAGGACTCTGGTCTCACTAGGCTGCATCATCCCTCAGGGAAAAGCTGTTCCACTAGCTTTTTCTTCTTCTAGAGCCGCACCTCCACCACCCCCCAATTGGCTCAGGCCCTCTCCCCCACCATCAAATCCAGCCCAGTGGCCATTCTCCAGCAGTCACATGTGCCTCCATTCCCTGTGAGTGCAGTGAGCCCACCTAGTTAATCCAGCATGAGCAGCCAATCTTAAAGCCAATCAATTAGCAACCTATAATTTCTTCTGCCTCTTTAATGTCCTTTCGCATGTAATCTATCAGACATCTTTGGGACGGGGAAAGATCAGCCACAGAGAACTGAAAACCAAAAACGTAAATAGGGCTGACACTCTGCCACCTCAGGTGGGAGGTCGGCAGCTTCCAAAGCACTGGCAATTCCCTAACCAGGAAGGCAAGAGACTCAGCTCAGGCACACACGAGGGGGTCAGAACTGAGCCCTGCAAAGCCAGGACATAGGGGGCTATGCTCCCAGAGGACAAGCAAAATGCTGCCCATTGGCAAAAGGAGGCCAAAAAGGAGTGTGTCTGCCTCAGATCGCCTCCAAACATCCCGGGAGATGCCCATCCTCAGCCTGCCCCCAGGCATTGCCTGAGAATCCTGCTGTGAGGAAAAATAAGAAAACGGCTGTTCCAAGCTCTTAAGACCCTGAGGTGTCTGGCCAGAGCAAATCCAAAGCTTGTTTAGGGGAATACACCCTCAGTCTAGGTTTCACGTGTTCCACAAATGAAGTTCCACCGGCAGGGACACATAAAACCCAACCACCCAGCAAGGGAGAAAACAAGCCATTGTGAGCCCGAGTGAAAAGAAACAGTTAGTTAAGGAACTAGACTCGTAAGGATGCCAAGTAACAAAAACCAGATACAGATTATCAAATAATTATGTTTATAATTATTAAGACTAAAAAAGGAATCAAAGCATGTGAAAGAGCAAGATAATATTAAGATAAGGATCAGGCATGTTTGCAAATGAACTAAATAGTGTTTATAGAATTGAAAACGATGGTTATTGAAACAAAAAGCTCAATGGACATATTTAACAGCAGATAAAACATAAGCTGAAGGCTCGGCGCCTGTGGCTCAATCGGCTAAGGCGCCAGCCACGTACACCTAAGGTGGTGGGTTCGAATCCCCAGCCTGGGCCTGCCAAACAACAATGATGGCTGCAACCAAAAAATGGCCAGGCGTTGTGGTGGGCGCCTGTGGTCCCAGCTACTTGGGAGGTGGAGGCAGGAGACTCGCTTGAGCCCAGGAGTTGGAGGTTGCTGTGAGCTATGATGCCACAGCACTCTACCCAGGGGGATAGCTTGAGGCTCCATCTAAAAAAAAAAAATAGTAGATGATATTTTAAAGGGTAAAATATTAAGGCCATTTCACATTAAAAACTGGAATCAGATTCTATCATTACTCTTTTGGTCTCTTTTTGTTTTTTGAGTAGCAGCTAGTGTCACATAAACTAAAAGTGAAATATTCACAATAAATATTGGAGAAAAGAGACATGTTGATGACATCATTGTAAAGTTAAAAACTCTACTATAAACTGTGAAAATTAAGAGGATAATTTGATAAAGTCATCAACAAAAGATATAAAACCACTTTTCTTTATATTTACAATACTAAAAATGGAAATTAGAAAATAAATCCCATTCAGAATAGCAACAGAGACATAAATTCCTGAGAATTAATATAACTAGAATGTCTATGCAATGAAACCATAAAATCTTGATAGAAGGACTTAAAAGAAGGCCAGAACAAAAAGAAAGAGGGAAGAATTTAATCAAGCAAAAATATTAATTCATGCCAAGTTGAGAATATAAACCATCAGTTTTCTCAGAATCCTAATAGATTTTTTAGAAATTGGGCCTGTCCAAAACCAATTAACAAAGATATACAGTTCCAATTGAACAAGGTAAATTAAATGCTAAGTGAAAAATTGTAGTTGCATCTCAGTTATTATACTACTATATGAATTTATTTTCTTAAAGTACCAAGGAAAGCAGACACTTCCCTTCCCAGGGGGAAACTGATACCACTTATTATAACAAACATATCTGTGGTTGGATCATCAAACTGGATTCCTCTGTCAGCTAAGAAGATGCATTGGGGCCTTAGGAGGTTTATTCACACATCAGAAATTATTGAGATCCTGGTTAAATTTGTATTCGGGGATCTCCTGTTCTAGTAAGGGGGATAGACAGTCAGCAAATATTCCAAGAGTGTCTGGCAAACCATCAACACAAAAGCACAATTAGCACAGAGGAGAGGGACTGGAGGGTCAGGTGATGGTTGATGCATGAGATTTTTTCTTGAGGACTACCCGGTGTTTTCCAGTAAACATAACAGAAAGAGGGGTGAGGCAGAGTTCATCATAAGAACAAAAGCCAAAAGCAAGAGACAACAGGGTTTGGGGCCCATGCTGCACTTCAAGTGAGTAAGGATGGCACCAGGTTGAAAGGCGGACAATGGTGAGAAGAGGCAGCACAGCAGATCGTAGCCGGAGGAAAGTACCAAGGAAAGTGATCATCTTACTAATTTAGCTCAAATTTCATACTAAATCTGGTCTAATCAAATAAAACCAAGGGCATGACCTAAAGTTTTTTCTTTTAAATAGAGCTTAAAATGGAGTATCAAGAACCCAGAAGGGCCCTATAACTCAGAGGTTACTGAGTATTTAATTGTCAACAAGTCAATTAAGTAATTTGTCTGAGGTGTGAGCACTGCAACAGTTAATAGGTGGTGGGAGATGAGGGGAGGGATTTGAGTTTAGGACAGTGTGACCCAAGAAACGCTGCCCTCTTTCTACAGCTGTTTTTACTATGCGTCACCATGCTCATTCAAATGACCCATCAAAATTCAGCCTCAGTATCCCTCTAGAAGCTTCCTGGACCCCACATCCTGATTTAGACAACCCCTGTGTCCTACCTCCTGGTTTTCAACTTAATTTTTTCAGTTGTCACAATGTGCTGTCCTACTCTATCCTATAATATCCTACACGTGTTTCTCTTCTCTTCCCTTCGCCACCCAATTCTATCCTGTCCTGTCCCTTACTACGTGTACCATGCTGTACTGGTAACAACTGACTGCTGATTTACTCTCTGTGTCCCCTAGGAGACTGTAAATTCCCTGATGGATGGAGCCCTGTGCTTTTAGACCTTATATCTTCAGCCTCAAGAATAATGTTTGGAACATAATAACAGGTGGTCAGAGGGTATTCTGATGTACTGACAGATTGATGATGAAGGAACAATGGGAGGCAGCCCTTTGTCAGCCGATGCATGAGTTGGCCTGGGGAAGGAACTGTAGGTATGGGAATCGTTTTGAGTAGCAGCGAGAAAAACCATCTTAATGTTATCAAAGGTGTTCTGAAGACCCGAATTAATTTTTACTGTTTTCTTCTTAATGATTTTATTTTATATCTGCATAAAAACTATACAGAATTTAAACAAGTGATTTCTGGATATAGAGGGGAAAAATACCCTTTTGAAGTATTTTTGATGTTGACTACATATCAAATGTTCAGCACAGGATAAAATAGGACTATGGGAGAGGGTTTGGCTTCAACTTAACAATGTCTAAAGAGGCCAGAGTACACCATGACGAGATGGGCTCAGGATTTCTGGTCAAATGCACAGGATTTGAACACTGGCACCATGTAAGTATGGCTCATAAATAATCTTCCTGGCCTTCAGGACCTTCTCAATGATGGGAATTTTTCTTTTCTTTTCTTCCTCTTATTTTTTTTTCCTGGAGACAGGATCTCACTCTGTCACCGTGGGTAGAGTACTGTGGCATCATAGCTCACAGCAACCTCAAACTCTTGGGCTTGAGCAATCCCCTTGCCTCAGCTTCTCAAGTAGCTGAGACTACAGGCATGCACCATTACATCCAGCTAATTTTTCTATTTTTAGTAGAGATGGGGTCTTACTCCTGCTTAGGCTAGTCTCAAACTCCTGAGTTCAAGCTATCCACCTGCCTCGGCCTCCCAGACTGCTGGAATTGCAG
This sequence comes from Galagoides demidoff, assembly GCA_963574575.1. Lineage (NCBI taxonomy): Eukaryota > Metazoa > Chordata > Mammalia > Primates > Galagidae > Galagoides > Galagoides demidoff. The sequence goes on along the minus strand of CAUYQV010032139.1, from coordinate 3,562 downwards.
GTGTGAGCCACCACACTGGCTGTGATGAGAGTCTTAGTACTTGTTTCACAAAATGATTGTTAATTATGACAAGATACCCTGGAGATAGAGGGAATTCTTCCACAAAGGAGCCCCTCAACAGGGATAAGTGCTGCCCTCAGCCCCCACTTCAAACCTCAATGAAGAACACAGGTCGTCTGTGTCTTGTCAATGACTATACTTCACCCACTGGTAAGAGCTGGGATTTGGAGTCAGAGAAGCCGCCAGGATCTGAAACTCAGTCCCATTGCTCTTAGAATAAACCTTCATTCTTTGCTTGGCTTAGCAAAGGCCTTTCTCTCCAGTCCTGTTTCTTACCAGACAAAAATTCATAATGCGTTCAACTTGCCCCACTGGGTCCAGTCCAAGATCAGCAAAGCAGACAAAAGCCAAGATGAATCAAAAGCTGGAACTCAGTGACTAATCAGAGCTGGTGCCACAGAATCGACATGCACGTGGGCAGAGTGGTCTGAACGTGGAGCAGGGCAGATCTGACCACACAGGGCAGGACAGTCCCCAAGCCCATGTGGGCACATGGGGTTGATGGTCTGAGCTCTGGGGAGTCAGGGCCCACTCTGCCCGTTGTGCTCAATTTCATTGTGAAAGACTGAGCTTTTGTTTTTGGAACGTGGCCCCCTGGAAGAGAGTGGGATTCAGGGTCTGGACCCAGAAACTAGGCCTTAACTGACATATTAATGGGAAAATAGACTTGGAATGAACACTTGACTTTGGATAGACCACAAGGTAACAGATCCCTGTTAAATATCATGCCTGCCATTAACTCAAATTTTGAGGTACCCCCAGTCTGTGGAGCATGGGATATGAGGAGGAGGAAGTGTCAGACTTTGATAACGTCAAGAGCACACAACTGTTTTGGGAGGATGGTTGGAAAACACTGGCTGGAGTCAGAGAACTGAGCTGGTGTGTCAGTCACAGAGGAACGTCTTTCCCTGCTTCCTGCCATTTTTCTAAGTCTGGTGAGCTGGTTGAAGAGCCATGGCAAAGGAAGAGCCTTCCTAGAGGAAGCAGAATCAGCTCTGAATTGTTTGCTGTCGTGGCCAGGAAACAGGAATGGCTCTTTTTATAAACCTCAGATTCATCTAAACTGCGTGGGAGGAACAGGACCCTTTACCAGGGCCTGCTGGTTTGGGGTATGTTGAAAACATTCTTTGACTACAAGAGAAATAGAGAATTCCTACAGCCCAAGTCCACCAGGGACAAACCTTTACTCCAGCAAAGCAGGTTTATTGGCTTACAGCAATAAGGGAGGGCGTGCTAGGTGAACTGTTAAGTGCCTCCTGGTAAGACGGGGCAGAGAGAGATTTTTTTCAGAGGCTTGTGCTGTGCTAAATGATTCTTACAGGAAGCAGAATCGGCTCTGAATTGTTTGCTGTCACGAAGCATAACCTTTGCTGGAGAGGTGGGAGTTGCAGATCTGAGCTGGGACATCTTTTGTAAGAAACCCGTAGTCTTCAAAGAAGAGGGTCATTATGCTATGCTATCGCTACAGCGTGACCTTTGGAGAAATACTCTTTGCTGTTCACTCTGCAGTTGGCTTTATCTGTATCTGTTATCCCAGTCTGGTTAATGGCAGGCATGATATTTAATACTTCAGAGAAAAAGTGTAAAACGTCCCTGACATTTTTAGGAAATCAGGGCTGTAATCAATAGTGTTTTTAGCCCCATTGTGCTTGAGGTACATACAGAATAAACACAGAAGACAGCTGCCGGCCGGCTTATGTTAGCCTGAATATCTTCCATCTAAGCCAGTCTGGCCCTAGTTATGGCCGGGAAATGGGAATTAGAGCCTGGGCTGGAATGGCTTATTTTGCTAAACTGAGCTGAATCTAGATACTGATTTTTTTTTTTTAATTGAACCAAGAAAAAAATTGCCAAAAGTATTACCCACAGCAAAACAATCTAACAAACAAGTTCAAGTGAAAAATTTAACCCATCTACTTTTTAAAGCATCCAAATGTCCTCCTGCTTGATTTAGTCGAGCTCATGGATTTTGCCGAAAAGCTATGGAGCTGGAAATGTCTAGAAGTGATGGACAAAGTGTACCAACCACTCTTCTGTCTATACATATTACGGACAAATATTTTCATATGTCCTGCCAGGTGCTACAGAATGACAATTTCTGTGGCCCCCGTTTTAGAGAATTACTGAGGTTCAGAAAATATAAAGAAATTGACCAAGAAATACATCTGGTAATTGACTAAGCTGGGATTTCAAATCGCGCCTGTCCAAACACAGTTGTAGGAAGAAATTCGTAGGAAAGGAATCAAGGCTTTGGACAATTGTCCCCAACCATGAAAGGTGTCTCTAGGGCCTTTCCCCTCACACAATCCCCTCTAAAAATTTGTCCTTTCTCACCTCTGCACCTCTACCTAAAGGCCCATTATCCTTTTGTCGTTATCCTTGGAAGTCCAACGGAGACTTGTGAGAAGGAAGGACATTTTTTTTCCTCCAAGAAAGGAGGAAGAGCCATCCTCAGCTTTCTCTGGGTTCAGAGGGAAAATTAGGCTTCAGCGGAGAACTGGAAATTGACTGAGCTAAAACCCGGTTTTCAGTAGCGTCGCCTCTGTATTTTCCCGGCTCTGAGCTTCTTTTCTTCCCCTTGCAAACGAGGGCTAGTGAAACTCACCTCCCAGTAGGAGCCTCAGCCCTCGAGATTGATAAAAACTCAGTGAAGGTGGCACAGATTCTTCAAAGAGCGGCCTCATCAGGCAACCCCGTGGTTTTCAATTAGGTTACTGCAAACGCAGGTATCAATGTAGGGGCGAAAAAAACCATAACTTTGTGCTCAAGAGAACAGGTGGCCGCTGGCCCGGGAGACAAAGTGGGCTATCGGGTGGTTATTATCGGAAGACACGCAATGTCTTTTTTTCCTGTCCTAATAAGAGGTTGAGCACATCTATGAAATGAGAAACGGACTCAAAGTACTGCTTTTGAAGGCCTCCAGCCAAGCGAAGGACGATCGGGCATTTGCATCCAAGCTGGAGAAAACAGCAAGACAGTAATAGATGGCAGAAGTGTTTCCTCTTTGTTACTTTCTCTTTGGGCTCTGAGGTAAAACCTAATGCAGGAATAAAATACAGGGGAGTGACTAAATATATGACTGATATTTTTCTTCGGGGTGTTCTGTTTTCCTTCCTCTCGTCCTGTAAGTGGCTGTTCAGATAGCCAGAGAGAGAACTTAATGACCTATGGAAGCAGGCATCTGCTTTATTACGCAAGTCTTTAGCGGATCAAGTTATAGCAAACCTGAGAATTGAATAGCATAGTCCTGCAATCTAGATTTGAGGCTACTTATAAGAGCTTGGAGGCTTGGCACCTGTGGCTCAATAGGCTTAGACGCCAGCCACATACACCTAAGGTGGCGGGTTCGAATCCCTGGCCCCGCCCGCCAAACAACAATGATGGCTGCAACCAAAAAATGGCTGGGCGTTGTGGTGGGCGCCTGTGGTCCCAGCTACTTGGGAGGCGGAGGCAGGAGACTCGCTTGAGCCCAGGAGTTGGAGGTTGCTATGAGCTGTGATGC